>VDFB02278886.1:0-39737 GCA_007258455.2 Sequoia sempervirens
GAGTCATGGAGACAACAGAACACATTAGATTTTTCAGGCTCTGCTTGTCTTGGCGGTCCTGTAAACTTCGGCTTGAAGTTGTTGAAAGATTGGAAATTATTTTTCTTCGGTTGATATGGTTGTTGAGGCTGGTACTGCTGGTGAGGTTGGTATTGTTGTTGTTGTTGATATGGTGGTGGTGTGGGAAGTGCTTGCTGCCCTTGGTTGGGTGATTGCCTCTTGAGAATTGTCACCTCATTTGCTACCTTTTGTAGTAGTGGATTTGCTGATGCTTGGACCAGCGGTCTGATAGCATCGTCCTTCATCTTTCCCGTGGTGATCATGCGATCTTCGAGCTCGATAGCCTGCTCTTGAGCGACTAGCAAGTCTTCTTCATGACTGCCTTTTATGAAAAAAACTATTTTTGAAGGAAGGGTGTTGATGAAGCTGCTCATCAGGATCTCATCTGATGGATTGAGAGTGTGAGAAAGACGTGTAATGAGGCGATTAAACCTTGCTACGAACTCTCTCATCAGTTTTGTGGACTCCATCTTAGAGTTGGATAAACGGGCAAACAACTGATGGCTGTCTTCGGCAGGTCTGAATCTGGCTAAGAACTTTTCACTCATGTCTTCCCACTTCGTGATGATTCCTGGTTGCAAGTGATTGAACTAGTTAGCAACATTCGCCTCAAGAGTTTCGACAAAGAGTCGAACAGTGATATCTTCATGTGGTACAGACAGAACGAAACAAGCTGTTGTGAATGCTGAAAGATGCTCATCGGGGTGTCTAGCCCCGTCGCTGTAGAATCTTGGGAAGTGCTTCTGTGATCCCTTGGGAAGTTCATGATTACCTTGTAGGGCCAATGGACCTATGTTGTTACCCTATGGTAGTGGGGCAGGACGTCTTACAACTCTTGCATTTCTGCCATTGCTGAAAAGATTGTTGACGTAATTGCCATTTCCGTTGTTGCCATTGTTGTTGCCGTTGTTACCATTATTACGGCCGTTGCCGTTATTGATGCTAACGTTGTCGGCCATTGCTTGAGCAGGAGGTTCTTGCTGTGGTTCTTCAAGAAATTGTTCTCGAACCTCTTGATAGATCTGCTTGTGTCGGATGCTTCTCCGACTTCTTCTTGAAAAAGAGGATTGGTCCTCCTTGTATATACTCGGTGAGCTAGGATGCTCACTACCACGCAGGAGGTGGTAATACTGGTCTCTCGGCTGCAAGATCAGCCTTTCTTTCTTCCTCGTCTAGAGTAATCGCTGCGGCTCTCCACTGAGCAGGTGATGTATTCTTTTCAAAGATGAAGATACGCAGGCTGCTGATGATGTCCGATTGCTCTCCTTCAATATATGTAAGATCTGGTTGGAGAGTTGCCGGAGCAAGATTAGGTTGTTCTACTGGGGTCCAAGGACGCCGAATAGTCATTCCCGTGACATAAAAGCGTTAGATTTTCTTAAAGTTTGATGCCTCGTTGCCCCACGGTGGGCGCTAGAAAAGGCAGAGCCAACAACAGCAGAAACGGTGCCTGTAATAGAAATAGAACCACCTACATCACCATCATCATAGCAGTCGCAAGTCCCCATCTACTTGGACTCACCACCGAGAGACGTCACTCCAGCACAGTCTCACACATCGGGCATTCAAAGGCCCCATATTCCTCCTCCTAGCGAAGCTAGCCGAGATTCCATTTGGCTTGAGGGTTTCCTAGGCAGGAAGAGGGAAAGACCCTCCTATGAACTTGACTTCACTGAATTCGATTATGTCCCACAAGACATGCTGGTGAAGAAGTTGAAGAAGCAAGTTCACGTGGAAAGGAATACTGATTGTGAGCTCATCATAGAGATTGCTGCCCCACTAGAAGATAAAATCATACATGAGGTACAAGTGGAAGACTTCATATTCTAAACTTAACCTCGGAAAGACCACACGACAGGTGGAGGTAGACCTTCTTGGAATCGCCTCGGTGAGTGCACAAGAAAGGATGGCCAAGGATGGAAAAGACAAAGCAACCTTGAAGGCTGAGAACCAGCAATTGAGGTTGTACATTTCTAGCTTGATGCATGGCAACCCAAACATCTCGGCCTTACCACCAAAATTCTGGATCTTCCCGCAGAGCAGAATCATCAATCGCTGATAACATACGGAAAATACTTGAGAGATCAAGTGGAGGAGTTTGTTCTCAAAGGGGCGATGCATACTGGAAAATCTTTACTAGTTACGGGATAGAGCACATGGACTTCGTGCAGAGATTCAACAATCAAAGCAAAGAATTGTAGAGAAGAGGCCAGAAGACGAGACCACAATTGCAGACTTGCAATTGGCATGTCAATCAGTCTACTCAGAGGAAAACAAGCAACATCTCTTTGCTTGGAAAGAACAGTTGGCGTACAAGGTGAAAGCTTATGACGCCCATTCAGTAGAATTGATTGACTATAGACGGGTGGTCGCCAATATTATCAACTTCGCAAGAACGTTGGTAATATCCTTTCCTCGCATAGAATATCAGAGCGAGGAAGGAGAATACATTGAAATGGTTACTGTACAAAATCAGTTCAGAGATGTCATCCGCAACACCTTCCTTGATGATCCAAATGGTTGCAAGTTGGCCAAGGTTGTAGCATTGTCAACCAAGTTCAATGAGGCAGCTGCCCAGTGTATAGAGCAGCATCAGCTCACGACAGGCGAAGTAATGCTCAAGCGCCACGTCATCATTTTGCAGAGCATTAACTCCCCCGAAGCTGAAGAAGTCAACGAATGGATAGAAACACTATTGACTAATGGTGAGTTGTAAAGGCACCAAGAAGGACGTCCTACCCTCCAAATGGCATTTATGATACTTGAAGTTGACTTGATGCTTCTTTCCAATTCAACTCAAGAAGACATTAAATATAATTGGAGTTAACTTGATGCCCCTTTCCAAGTTAACTCCGCATCCCACAAATCATGCATTGTCAGATCCGAATGACTAAGGATGTCTATTCGGCTTCCATATTTTGTGGATCTTAGATCTCCACTAAACGTGGATGTCTATTTTGGAGGGATACTTTGTATTAAAGTTCACCTTTAGTTTAGTTTCAGTCAATTGAAGTAGTTTCCAGTTGACTCTTTGTTTAGTTTCAGTTAACTGAAGTAGATTTCCAGTTAACTGTTTGTTTCCCCTTTTTAAGAATAAATTTTGCTAATTGATTGGCAAGAACTCATTATTAACTCAAGGAGACTTTGGGGTTACCCACTCCTTTGAGTTCTATAAATAAGAGCCTTGGGCTCATTATTTGTTTAACCTTTACTTGCTATGCAAAATTGCTGTGCCATTGTTGCCAACAGCTTTGAAAGCAAATATCTGTTCACTCTTCGATTATAATTCATTGGTTGATTGTAATTGTGCATGATTTTGTGCCTTTGCTGTCCCAATCTTTGTAATTCGTTCAGAAAGCTTGAAGAAAGAAATCAAAAGGCACATGCAATTTGATCTAAGGATTTGAGTTCTTCCATAACGTCTTTGTGCTTAAACAGCTTGTTGTTTCATTTCCCTCGAATAGGGATTCCTCCTCGTTGGATATCTGTTATTAATGGTTATTGTTTGTTGTTGTTTAATGGATTGTCTTTCAACCTATACTTCTGATAGGGGTTCCTCCTCCTTAGCAATTTTGTCGGCCAAGACATCGTAATTTGTTGTTTCTTGGCCCATACCTCGGATAGGGGTTCCTCCTCCTTGGCAGGTCTCAGTTCGAACTTACAGTGAAGAGCGTTTAATTGTATAAAACCTTATCCTAGCGTATATCCAAGAGTTCAGAGCCTCGGCCATATTCTAAGGAGATGGCGGATTCAAGTGATCCAACCAATCCATTCCCGTTCCTATGCCCTCATGCTCTGTTTACCTTGAGGAGATAGGATAGATTTAAAGCTAGAATAGTCATAGTTAAGATCTGCTGAAACTAGAGAAAAAGCTTAGCTACGATGCATTGTGTTTGTGCACCCTTGTTTCCTACCGCTCAGTAGAAAAAGATAGGAACCTTAGTCTACTCTACCCTCTCTTACGCATTACATCGGCAAAGAGGGACTTCTCCTTTTTAAATAGCGAAGAAGTGTTTCAAAACATTTTTAATAGCTGAACGTTTACAATCAGTACTCCAGAGTTGCTAATTTAAACGCCAACATGTTTTAAGCCATCAGTGTTTGTAGGAAAGACATAGTTTATCAAAGTCCCTGAATAAATATTGGAGGAGACTTTCTAAAAGGAGATGCAACTGGTAAATCTATTGTTGTTTGTTTTTGCAAAGGAGTCAAGTTGAATGAAAATTCTGTATTGCTGTAGCAAGTTTGGGGTACTCTGTTTTTCCCTTGTTTTTATTCTCTCTGCCTTATCATAAAAAAAAAAGAGATGAGATTGTTGTTAGAGGAAGAATAGAAGTCAAAGAAGCCGTTGCAAGGAGGATCTCAGATCTGTGAAGATAGATATCAGCCAATTGTTACATTAGAAGAGACTTCGTTGACATTGTAAGCACAGCTGTAGCTGTTGAAGGATTTAATCAGTGAAAAGAAATTTCGAAGTAATAGAGTGAAGGCATGCAAAGCCTCTAGAAGATAAGCCTCTGTAACGAAATCAATTAAGGTAAGTTAAAATTTAGTAATTGCAAAAGATGTCTTAGAAGAAGAGTTGTTAAATGTTAAGAAATGCAATTTAGAATTGGTAGCAAGTGTGAAAGAAAGAGTAAAATAGAAATATGAAATCATATTTGAAAATGATGCCTTTAGTAAAAAATTGGTTGAAGTTAAAAGAAAAAATACAGAATTGGAAGAGAATTTAAAATTGTCTGAAAAAGTAAAAGAGGAAATACAAAACAAGTTGAAGTTTGTTGAAGATTTGGAAGAAAATTTGAAAAAATTAGAAGAAGAAAACAATTTTCAAAAGAATGAAATGTTAAAATTGTAGCAAGAAAATGATTGTTTGAAGACAAGAAAATGATTGTTTGAAGACAAATTGCGTTGTGTGAGATATTTCATGTGATACAAATGATTTGTGTTTTGATCTATCAAATAATAAGTGTAACTTTGCTGAAATCGTTTGTGAAGAAGAATGTATTGATGAAGATGAACATATTAATGAGTCTGAATTTGATTCTGCAAATGTTGCCTATTTTTGATGACAATGTTGGTATGAAAATTATGAAAAGAATGGGATATAAAGGACAAGGATTAGGAAAACATGAACAAGGAATGAGAAATCCAATTGAGCCAACAGTGAGGCCAAAGTATGAAGGTCTCGGGTATGTCCCAGGTAAGGGTAATGATGCTACAAGTTCATGTAAATTCGTTCGAGAAATGAAGAGTGTTGAGTGTACACATTGCCACATAAAAGGTTATACCAAGGATAAGTGTTGGAATTTACATCCTTGCAGTATATGTGGATTAAAGAATCATTGTGAGAAAATGTGTTTGAACAAAGATTGGAAGAATGAATCAATGACAGATTGCGTAAGAATGGATTGTGGATGGGTCTGTGGATCAAGTTGGAAGAAGCTTACAAGTATGTTCAAACAGTTGTACAAATTTTCATATGTGAAAAATGATAACAATCATAAAAGGTATGAATGTTGAAAAGAAATAACAAGTGTTTTGAGTCAAAAGAAATTGTTGTCTAATGAGACATTTTCAGATTGTGAAGATATTAGAAGTTCCATGTTGATGTTTTGAAACAAAGAGTTGGAGAAACTGTTGCAGCAGTTGAAAAAGCCAAACAATTGGCATAATCGTTGAGAGTTAAAAATGGTTTGACAGTTTTTTTTTGAAAAAGTCAGAAACCATGGTTGCAAACACAAAACACTGACGTGCAAGAAGAAGTCACAAGAGCTTCCAGGTTTGAGTGTCGGATGCCCCATATGCAAGGGGTCATATGCAAGGAGATTCAAAGATTCAGAGAAGTAGCTGAAGCTACCGTTTCAAAATTCAAAGTTTGATACAGCAGTAGGTGTTGGAGAAACAATAAATTAAAAAGATTGTAGATGCTGAAGCATCAGTAAAAGGGCAAAAGAAAGAAGCTCTGGAATATTTACAGCAGCAACATAGAAAGTTGCGATGTGCCGGAAGTTTTGCTCCGAAAGACATTGCTCCGAAAATTTAGCTCCGGAAATTTCGAATGGCTCAAGATTAAATTCAGAAGAAAAGAAAGAAATAGAAAAAGGACAAAAGTCAGTTGAATAGACTCTGTGTAGCAGCACACAAAAATCACATCGTTGATGTCGTATCATCAGTAAAAGAAGTTAGCAAAAGTGAAGTTGCCGCCAAGCGGAATGAGAAATGCAGGTCACTGTAAATCAGATGAAGATACTGCCATGATAGAAGGATATTGTTGTAGAAACAGCCAAGAGGATCCAAAGTCACAGTCAAAAAAATAGAAAGAGAGCAACGCAGCTCTACAACAAGCAAGAACATGGTGTAAGGAAGAAGACAGAGCATCAAAGCTCTGCTATAATTTTTCAATCTGAAATATAAATCAGATTGTGTCTATCTGTGTGTTTTCAAGCATGGATAGAGCCGCAACTCTCTATTCTTTTTATACAAAAAAAAGTAGGAACAAAGCAAGAAAGAGGTGTTTATAAAAAGATTAGAAGATCTCAGGATAATACCAGTTGTATGATGTCATAAAAGGTCAATTGAAGATGTCAATGGGTAAAGAAATCGCTCAGTCAAATGCCGCAACATTTTGTAGCAATATTTGAAATCCAAAATAAAAGGATGGATGCTCTGGAAGTTTCAGAACTGAAAATGAAGGTGGAGGCTCTGGAAATTTTTGATATGAATGATCGCAGTTGAGATTAAGGGGGAGTGTTGGAGATATAATCTCACCTGCCATATTAAATTATCCAGCTGTACCTATCTCTTCAACATGCTCCGTATGAACTTCGTATATCTCAACATTGAAGACAAACAACCATCGTATCTGCATTGGATCACAAGTTGATCTCAGCATTAAAGACAGTTTATGAAGTCAGATTTTGAGTATGATATGAAAGGATTTTGCCTTAACTACTGTGCAGGGCTCACACGCTTTGTAGGTGCATCAAAATAGATTATTTTATGTTTATGTTGATGTCTCTAGAAGTTGCTTTTTAGGGTTTTATATTTGGTTGCTATGTAGGAGCGTAACTCAGAAGGAGATAGCTCTCAAGAGCACAAAAATATATCAGAAGTTTGTAATGAAGTGAATGATGATGATGAAAGAGCCGAAGCTCTGTAAAAGAAAACAAAATTTTGATTAATATAAAATTACTGGGTTGCTGTTTCTATTGCTTGTTTTTCATTTTGTTCTCCTCTGTATCTGCTCTATAATGGTGTTTAATCGAATGATTTGAAATCTGCTATCAGTTTGTGTATCTATGTTTTTATTTTCCTCCTTTTAAATCTAACACATGGGGCTGATCCTGCAGCCCAATCTAGTTCCATGTCGAGTGCACCAGCTAGTACAGGTTGCCCTTCAAATTTGTTGGCAGAGTATGCTAGGGGTCCTTTTGATCCTAAGTCTCCTCTCAAATAGTTTGCTTCAAGAATACAAGGCACATTATGTTCAGGTGAGGGAACAAGGAAGTGGAAGTGCAACATTTGTGGGATTGAATGGTTTGGTAGCCAAACTAGTGTGAATGCACACTTTCTTTTTTGGACAAGAAAAGGTGTGGAGCCTTGTAAGTTTTTGAAGGAACCTAAAAATATACATTATAGAATGGAGTTTAACAAGCTTTGGGGCGTTCTAGAGGACAAAAATATTTCAGTCCCTACTACTTTGTCTGCTAGGGCAGCCCTTCAGCACATCCATCATGCGCCGCATACTTCTCCTCATGCTTCGCAGACGGGAGGAATGATGTTTGGATCTCCATCCATTTCCATTTCCATTTCTAGTGCCACTAAGGGGACAGCCGCATGGAAACGCAAGTTTCAGACATCGCAGAGTAACCCCATAGTTGATATGTTTAATGTGCAGCTGAGAGATGAGATAGATGAATCCATTGGCAAGTTCTTCTTTGCCAATGGCATTCCATTTCATGTTACACGGTCTCCTTATTATAGGGAGTTGATGGCTATGGCGGCGAAGGAAGGAACATCATATGTGCCACCAGGTGAGACAAAAATGAGGACCTCGATCTTGGATAAGTGCTATTCCAAGATCAATATTTTGATGGAGAAGATGAAGGCATGATAGGTGGCATCTGGGTGCAACATAGTTATGGATGGGTGGACGAACATTAGCCATCGTCCACTCATCAACATCATGGTCAAATGTGCAGAGGGCCCATACTTCCTTAGAGCAGTTTATTGTACAGGGCATCACAAAGATGCTGATTTTCAGTTTTAGGTCCTCAGGGAGGCTATTGAGGAGGTTGGGACACAAAATGTGGTCCAAGTAGTCACAGATGCAGCCCATGTGTGTAGAGCAATAGGGAGACTCATTGAGGCAGCCTATAGACATATTTGGTGGACCCCATGTTGTGTGCATGCCATGAACAATGCACTCAAGGACATGGGGAAGATTGATTGGATTAGAGGAGTGGTCATCAATGCGAGAGATGTGCAGATGTTTATCTGCAACCACCACACTTGACATGCACTCTTCAGGATCTTCGCGAAGGAGTTCTTGAAACCGGTGGAGACTCAATATGCATCATATTTCATTCTCTTGGAGAGAATGATTGAGTTGCAAGAGGCATTGCAACTCATGGTTATGACTAATGAGTGGAATAGGTGGGCCGAGGCCAAGACAGTCCAGGGGAGAAGGGTGAAGGAGATAGTGAAGAGTGATGCGTTTTGGACTGATGCGAAATACATTGTCTCCATCATTTCTCCAGTATTCCAAGTTATCAGATATGGGGATGGGGATGCACCTAACCTTGGAGAGGTGTATGAGTGCATCGACTCTATGCTTGACTAGATGAGGGCTGCTGTGCGAGTGAAGGACTCCTCTCTAGCATTCTACAATGAGCACATCCGGCTAATCATTCGGTGCAGATGGGACAAGTTGAACACTCCTTTGCATATGGCTGCCTTTGCCTTGAATCCTAAGTGGTACAAGGCTAGACCGGGTAGAGTGACACCGATTCAGGATGATGAGGTGAAGGCGGGTTTCTTTAGGTGCATAGAGAAAATGTATGATTCTAGAGATGTCGGCACAATTCACACCGAGTGGGGAAGATTTGCCACTCTTAGAGGCTATTCAGATGCGCCAAAGATGGATATATAATCTATGGCACAGGAGGACCCACTTTTGTGGTGGAATTGTCATGGTTTGAAATCTTTCACAACCACTCTAGCTATCTGTTTGCTATCCCAGGTTTCCAGTTCTTCAGCTGCTGAGAGGAATTGTTCTACATATAGCTTCATCCAGTCTCTTAAGAGGAACATACTAACCTCTAAGAGAGTAGAGAAGCTTGTGGTTGTACACAGTGCTTTGCGTCTCATGGACCGCAAGACACTTAGGTACAAGGAGAGTCCAGTGGAACGATGGGATGTGGAGCCAGAGTTGCCTTCATAGATTGATGAGGATGATCCTACCACTTCAGATGTAGGGCTGGTTGGTGTGAGCTTGAGGGATCTTGACCTTGTGGAGTCCAACAGTTCCAGTGATGAGGAGTTTGCAGATGATTAGAGGCCTCCATTCACTACATTTTGAGTTTTGACATTTTGGCATTTTGTCTTTTGTAATGCTATTGCTATTAGTATCTGTATTTAGTTTTACTATTTGCCATTTGGCATTTGCTACTCATTGTAATGATGAATCATGTAATCATCTTCATAGACTTTGTGATATCTCATATGACATCAGATATTCATATTTTTGATATAATAGAAATCTCCAATTTGACAATTTCATTTGTCAAATTTTATTTAGCAATTAGCATTCAAGATATCTTCGTATTTAGATTTAGTATTTCAAATTTTGCGATGTTATAATTTTACTAATTTCCTATAGTTTCATTTGAAATGTAATTCTTATACTGTTATACTGTTATACATCTTTTCAAAACTAGTTTTTCAAGTACTATAAGTATATGTATATCTATATCAGCACCACCACCCCGCCGTTCCCCCGCTGTCCCCAAACTTAGGCCCTTTGTCCCCCCGTCCCTGAAACGCGTCCTGCACGTCCCCCCATCCCCGCGTCCCCAACGCCCGTGGAACAGTGTTAATAATGCATTCATTGATAGTTAAAACTGCCACTTAGTGGCTTAAATTTCTGTTAGAATAGATGTGCCACTAAGTTGGCCATCAATATGGCTTTAATGCCATTTACTTTGCTTTAAAATAAGCCTTCGATGGTGGCTTTTATGCCCCACGAAGTGCCCGCATAATAACAGTTTAGAATTATGTTTATACATGCTTTTATAAGCATGGCTAATCTGCCATTAATATAACTATTATATATATATATAAATATATTTCTCCATTTATATATCGATATATATGTATATATACTCAATTATATATCCATTATATATCATATGTATATACTTATATACATACATATATAATTCTTATATATATTTATATATATTATATATTTTTATTTAATACATTTTAATGATAGTCGATTTGACTTAATAATATAAACAAGATTTACAAATCAAAGAAATGATATGATTCTTAAATACATATCACTTCATTTTTAATTATCGAAATAGAATAGGCCAAGGACTCGAGATGGTTCAACCTAACCTTATGACTCAACCCAACTTGGACAAAACACAATAATTGACTCAATGATAGGATTAGGGTACTTACCCGAATTGATTACTTAGACCTACGTGAGTTTGTGCTTCAACTCATTTGGCATAAACTTGTTTATTTTCAAAGTCTGTATTCTTCTCTTTGGTGGTACTCTCCCTCCCTTTGGAGGGTTAGAAATTGGTCCTACATTTCACTTAGAAATCCAATCAAATAGTTAGCCTATTATTAATCACAACATCATCATAATATTGATATAATAATAATAACCAACAAAATTTAAACACATTGCATTGCATTTAATTTCATCCAAATGTTGAATAACATATAATCATCATTAGATATCGAAACACATTTTAACGTAAAACATTAAAAGTAATTTGTAAAACAAAATCAAGGTGTTACAGTGATACTTAGGTTAGGTAATGTGGGATAATTTACATCTAGGTAGTTTTAGGACTATTGTGAGAAGGAAGATATTTGGAGGTTGTTTACAACCCTTAGCAAAATGGGGTGGTTGAGAGGGGAAACAAAATTATGATGGATATAGCTAGGTGGATGATGCACAATAGAGGTCTATCGTACAAATACTAATGTGACGTAGTAAATATGGTTGTATATCTCCTAAATAGAAGTTCATGTAAAATCTTGTAGGATGTCACACCTGAATTATCTTGGTTTGGGCTCAAAATTAATGCATTTTTTTTTTGTGTTTTTGGTTTAAGTGGATATGTTTTTATTATTGATAGCAAAATTAGTAAATTAGGTCATAAGAGCTAGAGAATATTTTTTGTTGGTTGTAGTGAACATTCTAAGGCATCTAGATACATTGATATTTTCACTAACAAAGTCATAGTTAGCTGGGATGTTGATGCAAAAGAAATAGAGCATTTCATTGATTGCAACTTTAATTAGTAAGTTGTAAGTGACCAGTCCAAAACTAGTTATGGCCTTTCAAAAATGAAGGCTATAGTTCTTCTTGTTTTCTATCATAGTGAAATATCCCAAGGCAATTTTATATGCAATTTTTTATTCGTTTTTACTACTTAAGTTGTACAGGCATTCAAACAATTCATCTGACTGCTGTTCTAAGTTTGAGTTATAGTTCGTTTTACCATGGAGAGGATATCTAATGCATCTCATACAATTACCATTTCCTTATGTTTTCAAAATCCACCACATAGATATTCATGACACATAATGTATGAACAACTGATATATTTAACTCAGAAATATAGTACTCAGCATATAAATTCTCAGTAGCTATTGCATACAATAATTAATTTAATATATATGCTGACCTGTAAATGTTCAAGTGGTCCCTTTTCAAGGCTGTAGCATAGCATACGACTCCAAATATATACAGTGCCTTCCTTTTTCAAGAAAATCACCCAAGTAATGTGTGGTGACCAACTGAGGGAAAATAGGTATCCAGGGATGCTATCACTTGGTAAGTTTCCATACCAAGGCTCAAAAAATTTAAGTCCGTAGCATCTACCAATTCCGCCATATCCCCTTCTTGTAGAGCGAAATCATAAAATAATAGTTGCATCCCATCAATTATTTTATTTGCATTAGCATTATATTCTTTCTGCATTTTTTATGCAATGTTCCTATTTATTGATAGGTTTCTGGTTTATGTGACCCAGTGCGGCTGATGCTTGTCAAAAAGCATTTATAACTAACCATGCGGGGGATTTTGGACTCTTATTAGGAATCCTAGGTTTTTATTGGGTAGCAGGGAGTTTCAAATTTCAATATTTGTCTGAAAAATTAAACGATTTGATTGCCGTTGATGGGGTTGGTTCGTTTTTTGTTACTTCGTGTGCTTTTCTCTTATTTTTAGGTCCAGTAGCCAAATCTGCACAATTTCCACTTCATGTATGGTTACCTGATGCTATGGAACACTAAGAATAGAGATTAGGCCCCAGGCCCCCCGAATATCCACATCACCCACTTTAGACTCATGTGATGCCTCCAAAGTAAATACGGCTGCTCCTCCAATATTTATGTGAGTCTTGAATGAATATGACTCCGCTAGTGTGCCGCAACTAAGGTAAAAGAGGTACGATGGTCATTAAAAGGAAAGCGACTCCTTTTGGAACTCATAATGGGAAATAAGATGCTCTAGCAAATCAATAAATAATATTGCCTTTCCTTCGTACAAGTAGTAAATAATAAATAGGCTTGCATAGTGCTCTGGGATGATATGACTGGTATATTAGCTGCTCAATAAAATACATTATTTCATTTATCACCACAGTTTTGCAACTCCTTACATTCTTGAAATTTGTCTCTATGAGAGACTTCACAAATTTCATCATTTTTTGCTTGTAATGTCCAATGTGAGAAATCTGCTAGGATAGAATAGTTGCACCATCAAACCTAGTTACTCGTAGGGTTTACATCCTAGGGTTTTGAACTTCGAAAAGCTCTCCAAAACCACACAATAGAATAATATTGAAGCTTAATCAAAATGTACTTTCTTTTTCACTTTTGTATCCAGCTCCAGCCAAACTTTTAAAATTCCCATTTTTGATAATTTAAAATAAACTCGAGAATAATAAAGTGACTTTTTAAAACTTCATTAAATATCCACAAAGTCACTTTATGAACTTAATTAAATTAATTAAATAATATTACCCTTAAGATATGCTGGAATGGATAATATTAAATAATTAAATTAAAACATTCCCTTAGCTTCGTTATTAGCCTACAGGAATAAAATAGGCTAATTAGTCACTTTTGCTTAGGCATCGAAAAGGGACATTACACATAGTCACCAATGCATCAACCTTTGGCCAATATTTCTTGTACATCATGAGTATACATCAATGATGAATATCTATGTTGAGTTCAACTTAAGAGGTCGTTGCTTCAGCACTATTGTTTTGGGTAACACCATAGTTGAAAAACTCATGGGTTTTTTTTGACGGCGGGTTTTTCCCGCATTTACTTGCCAAAATTGCTCACCAAATAAAGGAGAAAAATCGACGAGTCCACAAAAAAACTCACCCATCCAAAAAACAGTTTCTTGTGGCCGCTAAAAAGGCATTTTCATTTCATTTTTTTCAACCTATTAGTTGCTCTCCTTCACGAAAAATATCCTCCCAAAATGATGTACACCATGAAGGTATTGCGATAGGGAGCGCGTCATGGGCGTTGCCCCCGAACCCCGTGAGGAGCGCTGCCCCTCAATCCCATTGGGGGCGTTGCCCCCAGACCCCGCCCCTCGACCCCGTTCGGGGTGCTGCTCCTTGACCCCATTGGGGGCATTGCCCTCAAACTCCCATTGAATTCATTTGATTTTCTAGGTACTCTCCAAGTCCAAGTTTCCAAGTTTTCCTACAAGCCTTCATCTATAATATCATCTAGTTCTACCTCTCCCCTAGTTTTCACTAGACATGGGAAGAGGAAGATGTAATTTTGTAAAATATATTAATGTAGTATTTACTTTCAGTTTTACAAAAGCAATTTGCTATTTTCATTTTGTTTCAGACTATCAGTATCAGCGCATTCCACATGAGGATGCCATTTTGTACCCAATTTGCTTTCAAATCAATCAAATACAACTAGATTCAACTTGTTTCTTTTATTGACTCATTTATTGACTCATTGCATGCATCTTATCATTGAATTTTGCAAAAAAAATGCGTTTTTATTGAAATTTAAGCAATTTTTAAGCTGCCGAGTTTTTTGCCAAGTTTTTTGCTGAGTCGTGGTTTTTGGGCTTGGTGAGTTTTTCAACTATGGGTAACACATCAGTGGGGATCAAAGTGGTATTATTCCAGTATTTAGGAAGTTGGCCTTCATGCTCAATAATCAATTTTTTTATTTAGATGAGCATGTTCATTTTGTTCTCTCTTCTGACCTTTTCAATGTGCCTGAACAACAACAGCGTGCAATAGTGAAAGGTGAACCTATATAAGATTCTGCAATGCAGATTGAATATGATGTCTTGATGAAAAATCATGCTGTGGAGTTGGCCGAATTGACCAAAGGAAACCGTCCTATTGGATGCTAGTGGGTGTTGTACATGTTTTTATATTTTCTAATTTATGTTTACATGGTGTACCTATCCGTGACGGATTAAAGTGCAGAAGTCCATGTTTATTAGAAATTTCTCTCAACACCTGAATGTTCATTTAAAAGAAAATGGTGTGGGTAAGTTGGGCTATAGTTATACATTTAAAAGTAGTTATAGTGCAAATGTGACTTGATATGAATGAATGTACTCTCTATTTACTTTGATGCACTTGAATAAACTCCAGCTGCTTTCTTGTCTACATTGGCTCTAACATGTTGAATACAATCATATCTCGTGGCTGGTATTGGAGTTGATATTGCTATAGATGTTTTTTGCTCCTCAAGAAAACCAATCTACTAGAATTATGGTCTATTAGACCCCAAGCTTTACAGAGATCTTATCTGAAATTTTGGGAACACTCTGAGTAGATTCAGGAGTTATAGGATAATTTTTGCATGGACTTAAGTTTATTTTTTGAACAGTAGCTTTAAGTTAGTTTTTGATTTTCAAGGATGCAACTTGAGAGTCATTTTTTTAATTTGGTAATCACACCATTTGATATGTATCTGATTGTTATTGTCACTAAAGTAGATAAGCTGAATGTTAATTCTGATAGTGTTCTGGATTTATCAGGTACGAGAATCTATTGGCACTCTTCTTAGCATTTTGTGCTCAAACCTTCGTCTCAATTCAGCATTTGGGAAGCAGCCATCTAGTCTGATGGAAAGACTTGATTGGAGTGCATTTCTTGTGGAAAGAGCCAGTTTATGTGCAACCAAGATTCACAATGCAAGTAAATCAAATGCCCTTGATGGGCAGCTGCTGTCTTCTGATGACAAAAATTATAAAGGTGATACTGAGGAACAAGAGCATATAAAATGGATGGAAACGGTAAGTATTAGTGGAGAATATAGTTCATAGAAGAAGGTAATTGCGAGATTGTAGTTCATTTGCATTAGAATCTCTGAAATTAAGTGATTTTCTTTTATGTGATCGGCAGGTATTCTATTTTGTTATATCAGCTTTGAAGTCTGGACGAGCTTCGGTTTTGACAGACATTATTGTTGGTCTTCTCTATCCTGTTATCGCCTTACAGGTATTGACCATTTTGTTGTAATCATGTTTTCTGATCTTTGTTTGTATATGGTAATAATATACCAATCATTAATTTCGTTAATTCTCATGTATATTTTGTGGTTTTTCCTGTACAGTGATAGGAAAATGGTTTCCTAATCTTGGAAACTCAAATATTCATTATGTCTTTGTTTTTTCTAGTTCTAGATGATACATCTAGAAAGGAATTTTGTAAGTGGAATCCATTTATGTTCCCTTGCAGTTTTTTTTTAATTTCTTCATCTTGAGAAATTGTTGGCTCAAAATTGAAGTATACTATGAGTTGTTGATAATAATTAGTTATTTATTTTTTAAGCATCCTTTTTGAAGCAGAAGGCATTGCTTCATCTCCATGTTTTTAAAGAAAAACTAATTCTTGAAAGTCTAATCTTGCATATGAAGAATAGAGAGGTCACTAGAACTCTATATTTATTAAGGTCCTAATTCTAGCAGTTGTAAGAATGCTCTTTTTTTTCCAATGCATAAGTCTATATTTTTGACGTTCCTAATTCTAGCAGTTGTAAGAATCCTCTCTTTTTTAATGCATATAATTCTTTCTCACAAGAAGTACACATTTTATTTTCAAATTTTAGAGTACAGATAATGACATCTGATAATCATGCATTTGTTTTAAACTTTGTTGAGAGACCAGCAAAATGAAACATAGAAATGTCCTATCTGCCAGATTTTTTTGGGATGATTCTAGGCTGATTTAAAGTTTTCATATATCCTCCATCTTTTTTGGGGAGATCATTTATTAGTGGATATGAATGTGCTAAGAGATAGTTGCAAAGATATATTGGATATGATAATGTTGTTTTCAATTGAATTTGTTGAATGACAAGATGCAAAGCAACATTTTCAGCCAGGAGAGTTGAATTTTGTAAATAAAGGTTTGGCTATGTGCATGAGCCACAATAACTTGTTTCTTAAAGGCTATGTTGTTGAATCGTTCTAGTTTTGCAATGATTCTAGGTATGAAATCATTCCGAAATGGAATCGGATACGCATTCCCTATGGGTACCAACAGGAGTCGTTTTTTCGGTGCCTGAAACAATTCTGTGCAAAGTATTGCATATCCGGACAATTCTGTGCGTGACGTGGTGTGCCTAGAACGATTCCAGGCTGAGTCCGATGTGTTTTGACCTTAAAAACCCAAAAAAACCCTAAAAACTAAAGTTAAACCCGTGACGCCTCTTTGTTTTCATTTCACCCTTCTTTTTTGTCGCAGCCTGAGCGTGAAGCAGGCGGCTTGGAAATTGTTTAAGGCAGGATATTTGAAGATAAAATACCAATGGGATCGTTGCAGGGCGAGGGTGTGGGCAGCAGACATTATTCTGCATTTTTTCCTTCCATTTGAGGCATGGTTCCAAATTATTCCCATTTTTTTTCTTCCATTTGCAAGCAACATCATGTATTCTTAGAAAATGTTATGCTGATAATTTATTTAACCAAAGAAACATCATGTATTTTAAATTGTAATTTATAAAATTATAACCAATCACCATTTACGCCTGGCAGCAGCATATTTGTGGCAAGGTATAGATTTTAGTTTTTACCATTGAGCCAAGGCTGAAACTGAAAGTAATATAAATAATAAAATACCTAGATTCCAGCAGATTAGTTCCCCTTGTGTAACATACAAATTTGTGCAACTGGATATATTTTTTATTCTAATTCAACATGAACTCTTTTAGATTCTTTCTCTAATTATTATTATTAACATTAATTTAATTATTATAAATATAATGCTATTAAATAAAAAATTTAGCTTCGATGTTATTAATTAGTTATTTAAATTTCAAATTTATAAGCTTGATATGTTTTTCAAATTGCAGGCCTGTGGCTACCATGGTAGCTAGTTCTAGTTCTGTTGGAAAACCCTCATTCAATATTGACCCAACTTCATTGCTATGGAGGCATGTCGAAATGGTAGAGCAAATTCCAAGTGGGGGGACATATGTCTAGATGTGCCCCAGGTGTGATAAGTGATAACACTAGTTCTTATAGTTGGGTGAAAGCGCATTTGTATACAATTCCTGGGAAGGGAATTAAAGCATGTCTAGGAAAAAATAAAATACCTATACCACCTTCTAAAATAGCAGAATATATTAAGAAGCAAGAGGAAGTAGATGTAAGGGTTGAAAATAGAATGGGGCATCCATTGAGTACAAGAAGGGGCTCATGAAAGCCACCTACTTCTTCATCTCACACACATAGTGTTGGCCCTGATATTGTTGTAGTAGAAAGCCATCCTTTTTTGAGAAGAAATGAAATTGAAAATGAGGCTACTGTTTTGAAGAGAGCAAAGTTGGAGAGGGAATTTAATAATGATGCAAGAGATATTGTTGACCAAGCCATTGGAAGATGCCTTTATGCAAATGGTCTGTCTTTCAATATTGTTCGATCGCCTTATTGGCACGACTTGGTAAGAAAAATAAATGAACCTCCAAAGGGGTACACAAACCAAGGTTATGAGAAGGTGCATAGCACTATATTGTTAAGGGAGGTCAAACATATAAAAGATGCATTATCTCCCATCAAGGCCTCATGGAAAGAAATAGGTGTGTATTATTTCCGATGGATGGAAGGATGCAAAAAATAGACCATTAATTAATTTGATTGCAGTGTGCCCTAAAGGAGCAATGTTTCTAAAAGTTGTGGATTGTGAGGGTAGGTAAAGGATGCACAATTTATTGCTGACATCCTTATACAGTGCATTAATGAAGTGGGACCTCAAAATGTTGTCCAAGTTATAACAGACAATGCAAAGAATTCCAGAGCTGTTGGTATGTTAGTTGAAACATGATTCTCACATATATTTTTGACACCTTGTGCCGTGCATTCCCTCAACCTCATGCTACAGAAGTTGGGTAGAAAAATAGGATGGATCAAACAAGTCTATGCTGAAGTTGAAGAGATGCAAATGTTCATAACAAATCATCACATGTCGCAAGCTATTTTTAGATCATTCTCGCGCCTAGAGCTACTTAAGGTAACTCAAACTTCAAACAATGCACTGTTTTGATGTTATGTTTTACTTCAATAATATATATATATATATATATGATTTTAATTATTTAATTTTTATTTTCAAATAGGAGGCTGAGACTAGATTTGTATCCAACACAATCATCTTGAGACAACATGTGAAGGTGCGAGAGGCGCTTTTTGCTATGGTCATTAGCCAATCATGGTCTATATGGAGGCAATCAAACACTAAGAGGGCAGCAAATGTAAAACAAAAGATTCTAGATACACTTGGTGGAATTGGGTGGAATATCTTCTTATTGTCACCGAGCCCATAATGAGTATGATACGCTTTACTGACATGGATAAGCCATGCTTGGGGGAGGTTTATGATGGCATCAACTCAATGCTTGAGAAGATGAAAACCATCATAAATGCAAGAGCAAGATCCTGAAGAAACCTTCTTCAAAGAGGTGCAGTCAATTTGTGTTGAGTGGTGGAATAAAATGACCACCCCACTCCATCTTCTTGCCTGTGCTTTGACTCCCAAATATTACAGTCCAAAGATCCTTGCTATACCAAACAAAGTGCCACCATACCATGATGCAAAAGCCAACGAGGGGTTTAGGAAAGCTCTTGTTAAACTCTTCCTTGATCCTGATATGGAAGATGCAGTTTCAATTGAATTTGCTGATTTTGTTGCCTCTCGTGGTCAAAGTTCTTCTGTTCTCCATGACAAATATAGGAAGGATGCTCACTCTTGGTGGTACCTCAATGGCCACAAGATGACACACCTCCAAGTTCTTGCAATAAAAGTTTTATCTATGAGAGCATCATAAAGAACATTTGTAGAAACAAAAGCTCTTAGACCAAGCAACCATAAAAGGTCCATATTAATTGGGGTCCAATTACAAAGAATTTTTAAGAAATTAAGTTTCAAATTCAGTAAGTTGGGAAATGGAAGTTGGTTCTAGAAACGTTGGTAATGCCAATTCAAAATTAACAAGATTGGTAGGAGTATTGGGAAACCCACTATCTAGTTTGAACTTGCTTCTAGAGGAGACTTGGAGGAGTCTTGGGAAACCCACTATCTAAAGGTTAACCTTCTAATTGGTAGGAGTAGTTCGATATAATATAAAGGTGTGGGGAGTTCTCATGGTGTAAAAAGCCCAACTATTTATATTGAATTTTGTAGTCATCTCTTTAAAGAAGGCTCGTGATGAGGGTCGAGGTTGCCTAATAGCAACCAAAGCTGACTATGATTGGAAAAAGAATTTGTTATCTACTTGAAAGGTCAAAGGTATAAAATAGATATTGAATGAGGAGTGAGTGACAAGGTAGCCTTAGTGATAATGGGGCCTGTATTTCATTATACCATTCAGGACAAGCAAGATACAACAAATGTAAGTACATAGTGGTTGCCACAAAGGACTTAATGAAGTGGGTAGATGCTAGAGCCTTACTTGACAATAGTACCCAAAATACAACATGATTCATCTATGGGAAAATAGTAACAAGGTTTGGATTCCTACTTAGATTACAAGTGATCATGGGGGATATTTTATCAATCACACAAATAGGTTGATGATTATAGAGTTCTATACCTTCCATTCATTCTCAAGTTTGTATTACAATTGGGCCAATGGCCAAAAATAGGCCATTGGTGGCAGGAATAGATTGGGAAGAATGACTCCCTATTGTGTTTGGGCTTACTGAATGACATATAAAGTTAACAATGGCCATACTCCCTTTTAGCTTGTGTGTGGACAAGAAGCCATTGTCCCTATAAAATATTTAGTTCCAAGTCTAAGAATAATTGTGGCAATAGAATGTGTTACAAGGAGAGCCTTAGAGAGTGGTTCAGTTAATTAAAAAAATTAGATGAATGGTGGCTAATGATACAATGGGCTATGTAGGTGGCACAAAGGAGACTTATTGGGGTGAATTAAACCTCCAAAGAGTAAATTTTAAAGTTGGACCATTGTATTGAAGTACAATGGCAAGAATAAAATCGAGCTAGGAAAATTTAAGATAATGTGGCTAGGTCCATTTAAAATTTATGACAGGTTGGAGAATGGAGCCTTTGGATTGGAAAATTTGAACAGGTCACTACTTCGTGAATGACTCAAAATTAAGAATTTATCATCTAAGGACGAAGGGAACAAATATGATTGATATAGAAGCAGCCAATGCTGAGAAAACAAACCATAAAGGTATGTCAAATATCATTGAAAATGAATTTAAAAAAATAAATAAAGGTACCATGATAAATTTTTAGGAAAAAATAAAATGAAAAAATAAAAAGGATGAAAGTGGAAATAATTATTTAAATCTGCTTGGTTTTAATTTGATACCTACCATTGAGCAACCTATCATGGAGCAACCTACTGCCAAGTAGCCTACCATAGAGCAATTAACTGTTGGCCAAACAAAGTGTGAGTTTGCCACACATTCAAGTTTTGATCAAGCTGTACAACTAGGAAAACCATCAATTGAAAAGTGTGTTGTAGGGTTCGAGATCTCTACATTTTGCAGTTTATGTAAACATCATACATCTTGTAGATACCATACACTATAATAATTGTGACACAACCACACATCCTACTGCAAAACCATATTGAAACTATATAATTATTGTGTTGTCTGCGACAATATCTATAGTACAGTCCCAAGTAGTACATACTCATAAATGTGCCACATTGCTTGCAATTTTTAGTGATTGTTGTACTAATTATGCTAGATTGGTGTCATACAGGCTATTGCCATACATCAATTTCTAGACATTGTACATAATACTACAAGGGTGGGTGCAATACTAATGTCAAGTGAAGACATTGTACAACCATTTCAACAAACGGTAGCTAGTGAAGTTTGAGAATGGAGTGAGGAAGAGTGTTTAAACAAGGAGATTTTCTCTTTAGATAAGTGGAGTTTTTTATTTCAGAGCTGTCTAATGAGGAATATCTACAACATTTTGGTGTAGCTTCCAAGATACAGGAGCCCAAACCCTTGTCGAAGGTTTTGAAACTAGGAAGATTAAGTAGATATTATATATTTGACAATTTAGGGTTTTTAGTAGTAGTGATGGCTGAGAATAATAAAAATGGTAAGCCTAAAATTTAGGAAATTGCCTTGGATGAACTTTTGAAAATTATGGCATTAATAGGGAAAGTGGAATGGTCCCAAAGTGAGGTTTCATCCATTGATCTTCCCACCTAAAGGTTTTCACATTTAGATGCAAGATTGAACTACAAAGTACAAACTGTTTCATGAAGGAATGGTTGGGACAAACATGGATGCCATGTAATAAAGCTAAGCATGCAACCAAGAAGGTGGAGTTGCCTAAACTAGAGAATTTAAGCTGGGAAAGTCTTTTGGCAACAAAATTTGAAACATGGTGGGCTATCAAACTAGATTATGAACTCAAAGTGACATTTAGAAGAGCAAGAGTGGACAAAATCCTATAGATACCATACTTTCGTGCTAGTTTGTTTGAACCATACCTAGTGTGGATGGTATCTAGTTACCATTCAATGAGTTTGTGTTCATATGTATGGCATATGGATAAATAAATGACTTATTAGTTATTTTTACAAGGTTGAGGACTTTGTGAGAGTATTTGGTGGAACTTAGCATGGATTGCCAGTGATGAAACCCATCGGTAGCACTCATGGTATTTAAGATTTAAGGGACTATGTTGTTAAACAACTATGTTAGATAGATGTAATGTCCCCATTCTCAGAGTGACATCATGGTGGCTTGATTCTAGCCCATCCATTATTCCCGTGGGTTAGATGGCATGAAAAGGGAATGATTTTGGTCATGAGAATCAAATTTTGGTAAGATGTGTTTAGAGAATTAAGAGGGAATTATCCTTAACCCAGCAAAACAAGCAAGGAAGTCTACTTGCAAGTCAAAGCAAGCAAGGAGGTCTACTTGCAAGCCAGAGCAAGCAAGGAGGTCTATTTGCAAGACCAAGCAAACAAGGAGGACAAAGCAAACAAGGAGGTGAGTTGATCACATCAAATTAGATCTGCTTTTAGAAGATTCTCCCTTCCTATGACGGTTTAGCAGACTTAAGAGAGAAGCAACTAATATTTAATATTTTAAGAATAAAATCAGATCTCTTGCTAGGGCGGCTCAAGGAAGCTTCCAAACTAGAATATTATAATCTTCAAAGGCCATCAAATCCTCTCTTAGGGTGGTTTGGGAAACTTAGCCATAGTCATGAATATTTTAATAAGGAAAAATCTGATCTTTCCCCAAGGGCGGCTTACATGCCTTAGTGATGAAGGTAACAAATATTTTAATGGAATAAAATATGATCTTGGCTTAGGGCGGTTTGAGGTGCCTTAGTCCTGAAGTTAAGTGAATGTTTTAATAAAACAAATCTGATTCTCTTCTTGGGGCGGTTTTGGCTTGGAACCTTATTTAAGAAGGCTTGGGAGGTTAAGAGAGGGATGTTTTTGAGTTGCTATTCTGTTTAGACAGTTTGAAGAGAGGTGTCTCTTGACTGAAAGTAGTTTTCAGTCAATTCAAGGTGGTGCTCCCTTGAATGCAGTGGTATGGTGATGGCCCCATTCCACCATGTGAGATGATTTCAAACAAAAATTCATCATTGAGCTTAACTAGATTGCTTTAGTGCAGTTCCAGTTGCAAATTTTGACTTTGTTTTGTGGCACTTGCTAGAAGAAGGGTTTTCAAGAGGTTCACTTAGCAAAGAAGGGCATTTTTGGCGATTTCCAGCTTCAGGCATAATCAGACTTTTGTTACAGCAGTCTTCAAGTTGATTTCAGTATCATATCTGTGGAGTTTTTTGGCATCTACAAACTCCAGTGGGCTGCTATAGTGCTTTTCAGTCATCTCCAGCTAGGCATATCATCCTACTCACTTAGCTTCATCTTCCATTCATACAGCTAGGGTTTGGTCTTGTGCTTTGGCAAAAATTGGATGTAATTGAAGGTCTGAAACTCAAATCAGACCTATCAGATTGTACTATCCAGCCCTCTCTGTTAGTAATCAGTTTTTAAATCAAATAAAGAAGATATGCTATCATTGCTGGGTATGTTCATCTTTGTTTGTGTTCATCTTTGTTGATTGCCTAACATCTATGTTCAAGTTCATCTCTTGCTGTTTATGCTTGAAACCCTTTTAATCTACATGATATAACAAATCTCTGTTGAAACATAAGTTGAAGGCAAGTCAGAAATTTTCAGGCCAGCAAAAGGGGAAAACTCAGTTAGAACCTATAAGGGTTCTTACAATAGAGTTGACTTAGTGTGAGTTGACATAGATTTGGGCCAAGGGAATATGATGAGTGGAGGTGCATTATGGATGTGTGATTAGATATTGCTTTGTAGCAACTACTAGAGCCTTAGGTATTGCTGTATGGATGATTGGTTCTGTGCTAGGACTAGGGAAGGGCGAGATTTATAATTGGGGTGAACTCTCAAAAATAATCCATGAATTTCTTTCATTGTCATATAATATTTTTTTATTTGACACAACATGTAATTGAGTTCTTGTATGTTGTATATTCTTAAGCAACCATAGAAGGAGAACTTAGTTTGGATGACACCTATGATTCTAGTTGGCCATTTGTGTTACGATGATTATATCTTGGTGTTCCATTGGTAGACACCAAAGAAGATCATGGAGTACGGAAAAAGCGGAAGCCTGTGGTCAAGCTAGCAACAATATATAAGGAAGAGGGTGAAGACCTTGATAGTGAGGATAAGGAAGACAAAGAGCATCACATAGAAGTCTAGATTATTACTTCTTCATTAGGCACTTAGTCTATTGTAGGGACTTCTTTGGCTATAGGTGATCGTGGGCAAGACATCGAAGACCAGTTGAACCAGCTCAGTGAATTAGTTAATTTGGAGCTGGACATGCTTATTAGTCCAAAGATGGCACCTATACCAGTGAAGTAGCAGTTGGCCATAGAGGAGGTTGCTATTAAGGTGGAACCAAGAATTGTACATCCTTTGAGTTCACACATTGCAAAAGGGGTCTCCTTGACTTTTCTTACACTTGATTAGGATGATTCGTATGGGATGTTGACTCAATATTTGCACATCATAGGGCCCATGGTCCGAGCTTTACAAGGCATTTTTGAGGTTGTGAGTCCTTTAGATGTTGTGGGTGGACCTGTAAAAACCCTAGTTTCCCCTATTCTCCGAATCTGTCAGTTCTCTGTGTCTTTTCCGACGTTTTGGGTTTTTGTGTTGTTTTTGAGTATTTTTGAGCAATAGGTGAAGATGGCGATGTTGATAATAAATGATCATAAATTCATATAAAATACTTAACGGCCAATACAGAATGAAATTTCGAGTTCTACTGAAGAAGCATCTTTTATTGTTCAACTGGAATCAATACAATGAGGATCTAAATGCATGTAACAATAAAATAACAATTTTTATTGAAAACCTGGTCTGCTGGTTGAGACGCCAAAAGATGAAGATTTAGGCACGCCTCCCAATAAATCTTGCTCACTCCTCCCTCTGGATGCTGGTGAAGGGTTTCTCAGGGGTCCACGCCTTATGGAAAAGTGTTCTAAAGCCAAGAGAGAAGGCGTTACTATAAAGAGAAGAAGTACGGCTCAGATCTGAGAAGTACGGCCTGTCAGCAAGTACAATCTGTGTACAGCAGCAACAAATGTCTCTGTTCCCCTCTGTCAGATGGACCTGAACAATGCTAAAAGTATAGGCGCACTTGCTAATGATGGTAAACTGTAGAGATGGCAGACGTTTTTCACTATCTTGGAGATATGCCCTTTTTTCTGATGGTACGGCTGAATACAATCAGTACGGCTTTTTTTTGTGACAGCAGCTAACAACAATAAATGGTACGGCTCTTCCTTGAACCTCCAGATCTTGGACAAAATACGCCTCTACAGGATAACTCCTCTGTGAATGACTACTAACTGAAACCCTGAATGAAATATCCTCTGTAAAACTCTGTAATTTCTTCAGAATGAAGAAATCTCACAACTGGCAGTAAATCAGGTGATATCTCACACCCTCTGAACTGATTCGATGGAGATGGCTCGTTCTCCACGGAATTCGAGATGAAACCCTAAGGCTTCCGTTCTCTGACGAAGTCTCATCAATTTTCAATTCATAAAAATGTCATAATGGCACAATTCCCAATGAAAAACATATATTCTTCTCAAAAGTGCGATTTCCTTAATAATAGGGAATTTTAATATATTTAACTTTTAATTCTTTTAATCTTTCAATAGTTCTCCGTCAAGTAATTATAATAAATTATAATTATTAACTGGCCCCCTTTCTGATGATGGGCGCCCCCTTTATGAGAATCACTTAAGTTATAATTTAAAATTATAACTTTATATTATAATCATTAAATAATTAATATTTAATTAATACAATTAAATATTAATATTTCTCTCGTTACTCATCCGAATACTGTTCCGTCTGAAGCTGACGAACCCTGAAGTGATTCTGAACGCTGCCAAAGTCATACTGCTAAAAATAGCAGGGGTCCCACACTGCCTGCCAGGAACTGCTAAAAATAGCAACTCTGCAAGAAGTCTCCGATCGAGCCCAAATGAAGGCCAATTGATCAAAACTGCCAATCTGACGCTGAGCCAAGCTCCCAAACGACCCTCTAACCACTCTATCAGCCTACGAGGGTCTCGTGATAGGCTAAACTTACGAACTCTGATGCTCGCCAAAAATGGGGACATGACAGTCCGCCCTCCCTAAAATTGCTTGTCCCCAAGCAATCTCCACTGCAAACAAACTCCAATCCTCGGAAGGCCCAACAGAAAAAACTGTGAAATGTCCCACACATCTCGAACTGTCTCCTGTAGCATCATCAAAACTCAATTGCGCAATCAATACCTGGATCCCAAACCCAGCGTAAAAGTCTGTCGTGACGGTCCTCCTCAGGCTGCCACTGCGCTCTACTGCCTCCAACTTCACCATGCTGAGAATAGTGAAGTAACCCAATGGGACCCATCCAATACTCAGTGCCAAAGCTGTCGCCACCGGGATCCCAATACAATATGAATCCACATCCATCTGTCATGCAGAGATAAAAACTTCTAGAAGCATCTACTATCCTGGATCTCTCGCTGTCCTCTGCTAAACCCCCATGGATGTGATAACTGTCCAAGCCATCATGCCAACTAACAACATAGTTGCCCTGTAACCATGTACTTGTATGAAAAATTTGCGACATAGAAGTATCAAGCCCTGTCAAATACATATCGGCATGATGGATAACTGACTGCTGCCCCTGCAAGTAATACCCCGCAAACTGCTGAGTCAAGTACCTGCATCCGCTAATCCCATCTTGTGAAGATGGTAACTCTGCACGCAGTAATGAATTACTCCCCTCGACTGTACCGAGAGAATCACCCTGTGCACAAGTATTGTGCATCGAATATGAATCATGTACAGGTGGATTAAAGGAAAAACTATAAGCACTCCTAACCGTGTACACTTCATTAAACTCCTCTGTGAGTCTTGTTCGGAATTGCGATGCACTGGAACAATCCCAAACACTACATTCATCACCCAACTCAGAACTAACATCAAGAGTACGATCAGCGTCCAACTCGAAGAGTGGGTTATCATAGATCAAACCACCATCAAATTCAAATAATGGATTATTCACAAACTGCACAATCACTCCATACTGATCTGAATCATCCATCTCTGAATCGCTAGAATAATAAACTGAGTTGTACTCCTGACTTGGCTCAACCAGCTGCCGATCATAGTCAACTGCATCGGATGAAAAGATTGATTTGCTTCCAGGAGAGGGAAACAAATCATCATAAGTACCAATCTCCCAACTGGATGAGACTCTGAATATCTGCTGTGAAGATGGGCAAGTATCGAGGGTTGTCACACAACTCTCTAGTGAATCCACAACCACGTCACAGGAACTAACAATGAAATGCCCTGCATCACCTATCACGGGACTAATCTCAGGAGAACCTGGTGCAACGCGTGGCTCACTGCAACTCTCATCTAGGGCCCTCATCCTATCTGTATCCACTGCTCCTGTGACCGAGATGGATGTAACCTCATCCTCAACATCTCCCACACTGCTATGAACCATGGGTGTATACTCCTCACCAACCGCTGCCATGGAAGACTGAACTATATCCAAAGGTGGTGGAGATTGTGCTAAACTCAACGCCACGGTAAGCCTCTCAATCTGTAACTGTGACTCTCGAAGAGCCAACTGGGTGCTCTGCAATGAATCCATAGTCACCTCAAGCTCATGGGTGAGCTCATCGATCCGCTCCTCTTTTCCCTTCAATGCATCATAACCAATGCAATCCCACTTGAGAAGGAAATCCCTATCCGCAAGTAATTTTAGGTAGTTCTGTTTCATTGTTCCAATTGCTTCTCGAAGTGCATGTATCACTGCAAGGGAAAAACCACTATCACTGTGCTCATCTGTCAAAGGAGGACTCCAACCATAGGTAGTCAGCATCTGACGAGCAACGTCAAAATGCTCAAGGGCGGTGGCAATCATAGTGTCATTCACTTGTAGTTGCCCAACCAAATGATGAGGATTCTGAAGCTTACGACCCCCATACAAGATTTCCGGTTCACAACAAGCACTATGATAGGACGCTGATTCGTCATCACTCACCTCGTGATAAGTAGCATCATGTGTGCTTTCACCCATGCACACCTCAACATCTAAGGTACTGCTGCTCGGTACCTCAACGGATGGCTCAACTGGTACGGTAGAAGTTGCTGGTATGACAGTATCTTCACACACTTCTACTCCAACAGTAACTACATGCCCATCCAACACATGATCCTGGGATTCCATATCGACATATGAATCCTCTAGCTGGTTTTCAAAGGTCTGATCCGGAAAATCAGACTCACCATGATATAAGTTCTCAACACCAATTGCATCTGTAGTACCCGACTCTTGAGTCTCTTCACGTGACAACTCAATAGGGTGACTTTGCATCTGTGAAACAGCTGCTGGCTCATGCTCACGCGAAGTTTCATCATCGCTGTCATAAAAATCAGAAGTAGCCTCCATGGTAGAAATTTCTTGGGCCACCTCTTGCAAGGACGATGTAGGTAAATCATTACCCAAGGCTGTGCTAGTGTGTTCTCGAATTAAATCAGCACTTCTATCAAATTCATCACATAAATTTTTGCCTTCTTCATAGGAGACTGAAGATATCAAATCATTATGACGAAGAGTTGTATCATGCTTATGTGTAGATTCTCTATCCCTTCCAGGTGTAAACAACTCATGAGCTATAGTGAGATATTCCTTTCTGGCCAACTCTGTCTTATGACAAAGTCTCGGGTGCAAATCCATGAAGCTCAAGAAAGGAAGTTCCTTTTTAATTTTCTGCGGTAGAATGCTATACTCCTGAAACATGCTATTTACTTCTCTTTCTATGTTTTGTGGTGTTCTGTCAATAGTAATCCTTCCGCTGATCTCAGGTGATACTAACTGCCACTCATCGTTCGCTGTCCTGAATGTATCAACGAACAAACCCTCATGCTTCTCACCTGATATAACCTCATCGGGCTCCTGTCTCGTGAAAGTGGGCCTAGTAGGCCTATCTGCTGTCCGTGACACTGTCCTAGGAGCTCTCCGTGAACCTGCAACACTCCTGTCATCGTCACGATGTGGTGACAATCTCCTCGGAGTTCCCAGTCTCTGAAGTGCAACTGCCAACTGCTGTAATACACCATTTGACTGCCGTTGACCTACACGAAGATCTCTAAGTGCATGCAAGACCTCTGCACTGTTCCGATCTCTGTTATCGTGAGGAATCTCCGTTCTAAGATTTTCTGTTCTATCAGACCTGTAATTCCTGTCAGCCATGTTTCCCGGCTGCCTGCTCAAACTCTGGTGCCTGTAAATCAGAGCACGTCTGCATGTATAATACCTGGTAAAACCCAAACTGCTCCGGCTGCAGAAGATGGCTAAACCCTCAGGATGGCAGGATTTAGCTCTGATACCACTGTAGAAACCCTAGTTTCCCCTATTCTCCGAATCTGTCAGTTCTCTGTGTCTTTTCCGACGTTTTGGGTTTTTGTGTTGTTTTTGAGTATTTTTGAGCAATAAGTGAAGATGGCGATGTTAATAATAAATGATCATAAATTCATATAAAATACTTAACGGCCAATACAGAATGAAATTTCGAGTTCTACTGAAGAAGCATCTTTTATTGTTCTACTGGAATCAATACAATGAGGATCTAAATGCATGTAACAATAAAATAACAATTTTTATTGAAAACCTGGTCTGCTGGTTGAGACGCCAAAAGATGAAGATTTAGGCACACTTCCCAATAAATCTTGCTCACTCCTCCCTCTGGATGCTGGTGAAAGGTTTCTCAGGTGTCCACGCCTTATGGAAAAGTGTTCTAAAGCCAAGAGAGAAGGCGTTACTATAAAGAGAAGAAGTACGGCTCAGATCTGAGAAGTACGGCCTGTCAGCAAGTACAATCTGTGTACAGCAGCAACAAATGTCTCTGTTCCCCTCTGTCAGATGGACCTGAACAATGCTAAAAGTATAGGCGCACTTGCTAATGATGGTAAACTGTAGAGATGGCAGACGTTTTTCACTATCTTGGAGATATGCCCTTTTTTCTGATGGTACGGCTGAATACAATCAGTACGGCTTTTTTTTGTGACAGCAGCTAACAACAATAAATGGTACGGCTCTTCCTTGAACCTCCAGATCTTGGACAAAATACGCCTCTACAGGATAACTCCTCTGTGAATGACTACTAACTGAAACCCTGAATGAAATATCCTCTGTAAAACTCTGTAATTTCTTCAGAATGAAGAAATCTCACAACTGGCAGTAAATCAGGTGATATCTCACACCCTCTGAACTGATTCGATGGAGATGGCTCGTTCTCCACGGAATTCGAGATGAAACCCTAAGGCTTCCGTTCTCTGACGAAGTCTCATCAATTTTCAATTCATAAAAATGTCATAATGGTACAATTCCCAATGAAAAACATATATTCTTCTCAAAAGTGCGATTTCCTTAATAATAGGGAATTTTAATATATTTAACTTTTAATTCTTTTAATCTTTCAATAGTTCTCCGTCAAGTAATTATAATAAATTATAATTATTAACTGGCCCCCTTTCTGATGATGGGCGCCCCCTTTATGAGAATCACTTAAGTTATAATTTAAAATTATAACTTTATATTATAATCATTAAATAATTAATATTTAATTAATACAATTAAATATTAATATTTCTCTCGTTACTCATCCGAATACTGTTCCGTCTGAAGCTGACGAACCCTGAAGTGATTCTGAACGCTGCCAAAGTCATACTGCTAAAAATAGCAGGGGTCCCACACTGCCTGCTAGGAACTGCTAAAAATAGCAACTCTGCAAGAAGTCTCCGATCGAGCCCAAATGAAGGCCAATTGATCAAAACTGCCAATCTGACGCTGAGCCAAGCTCCCAAACGACCCTCTAACCACTCTATCAGCCTACGAGGGTCTCGTGATAGGCTAAACTTACGAACTCTGATGCTCGCCAAAAATGGGGACATGACAGGACCATCTCATAGCTACCAATGTATTGTTGAGGCTTCATGTGTAAAGTGTTTTGTATAGGAAGGCTGCCATGTGGGATTCACTAGAACTTTTGTTAGATGAGGAAGGCCAGGGCAAGACCTTTTAGAAAAATGTGAGCAATGGCTGCCTTATCCCCCTATTCCTTATGTCACTTCTCCAATACAAAAGGTATTATGCTCCTTAGCAACTATTAAATAGATATTTTAATACCATATCTCCTACTGTAGTCATCTATGTCTAAGCAACACAAAGTAGAGGAGGAAAATGTTATTCTAATTTTGGAGTTAGAGGCCTTGAAGCATGTGTTCTGGTATCAATAGGTCCATTTTCAAGAGCAATTGCACCAGCAGACCCAACTCACCCTGGCATAGGAAAAGTAGGCTATTGAGGTTCAAGACAAATTGGTGATGGCTAATGGAGAGGTGGTGCAGGCAAAGGGCAAGGTTTATGAGGCAGAAAAAATGGCTAGGTGTTCAGAGGATTGTGAACTTGTAGCAGCCAAGCACTTTCTAGAGAACAATTAAAGTGTATGCCTCCATATAGAACTAAAGAAGCTCAAGGTTGACTATGTTGAGTCTTCTGGCTCACCAATTCTTCAAGCACGAGGGACATCTTCTAGTTCCCCATGTACAACTACTTCTTGCTGAGTTGATCCTTTTGTTATTAGTGTTGTTAGAAGGGATTCCTACTTTTCTGCTGATCATTGGTTTAATATTGTTTTGTTGTAACTGACTCATTATGTTTTATCGGCATTAGGTAGTGATGTAAATTCTTGTGCTCGGATGTTGATGGTTGTGTAACCAATAACCATAAGTATTGTCTTTTGGGAGGCAATTCTATGTTAGGGAAGTAATGTTGATTTGGGCCCTCACTGGATTGAAAAATCAAATAAGAGCCAACCTTTAAGAAAAATCTGTTTATCAGTATTTAATGTGTTCAGTGTTATTCCTGTTATTATTTATATTGCTGTAATCTGGTGATGTAGAATCAATAGCAAACATAATGTATCTAAAATATGTAATGGCTTTTCCCTTGGTACTTTTAATGGAGTCACTTATATCAGAAGCTCTTTATTTGTAATATTTTTCATTTTGATGACGAATCTCCGAGATCTGAAACTCTAAGTTGTTACTTGCATAACCTAGTTGTCTCCTGATGCTTTTAATGATAAGAATTATGTCACTTTGATGTGGTTTTAATAAAATGTTTCTGAAGAGAATTTAATGTTATTGACTAGATTATAAAGTGCATTGTTCAATGGGATAAAATGTTCTCATTCAGTTTTGTACATAAGTAATATTCTAAGTCTCTCTCTAACCCAAAGCTTGTTCATTTGTTTCCATTGATTGTAGCTTTATTCAATGTCTAAAACAAGCGTACAATAATTATTATTAATAGGTTAAGAGTCTAGACAATAGAGCTACATATATTCAAGGTGGCCGCTCCTGATGATTATGTGGTGATTATCAGGATTTGGATCATTATTTTGACATTTTATTACTCTTAGTATTCTGAAGCTTCTTAATATCCTTTTCATTAATTTCCTACGATTCTATGAGTGTTTACATTCTATGATTGACAGGAGACTTTGCATAAGGAGCTATCCAATTTAGCAAGAGCAGCTATGGAACTTTTAAAATGGCAGATAGTTCCCCAGCCATATGTATCATCAGCTGTCTCTGTACTTATATCTGCAACTAACGACACTAGTTGGCATACTAGAATTGCAACATTAATGTTTCTGCAGTCCTTCATGTATAGGTTCGTAACTCGTTGCTTTCCAATCTCTGTCAAAATATAGAAAATTTTAAATTATTATTTAGAAGCAGTACTAGGGAATTTCCCCAGTTAAGTGTCTATAGCTGGGATGGTCAGCTGTTAGCTAATAAACTGTGGGAGAGCTTGACTGTACCATCAGAGTATATGTATATTGCACACTCGAGTTTAGTTTTACTGTAGTTACAGTTTACAGCATAACCATTTTTGTTTTGTCCATAAGAATCCATGTTTACAGTGATCTTTCTCACTAGAAAGTAGGAGCTTTGTCATGTATGATAAGTTTCGAATGTCAATACTACAAATCTTTGATACATGATAGTTGATTTGAATCAATCCCAAATTTAATATGGATGGTAAGACAATTTTTGTTCTGAATGTGGAGTGATGGTTTATTCATAACAGTTTCTTCTCTTTGTTTTAGAGTATAATAGTATCAGAAACTAGTTAAGAAAACCATGTTGCAAAAGGAGGAGGACATAGAAGAATAAAAATATCTTCAATCATACTTCTTTTGTAATATTAATGTCAAACTTGTACTATGGTGGCATTAAATTAATAACAGGTTTCGAAAATCCAAAAAGCATCTGTGTCACTTGAGAGGATCATATGTATTCACCTTTATGAGTTTTATATGCAAGTGAGAGAAAGTAATAAGTTTGTAAACAGAATTTGAATGTTTTTCCTTTTTTAAGTTTCTATCATTTATCTAAATAGAAAGAGTTCTGCAATGAATTTTTGAGCAGACATATATTCCTTTTGTCAAGCTCTGAAACTGAGCATGTGTGGGATCAGCTACAAAATCTACTCACAGATGAGCAAGTGGAGGTGAGTTCATATCTTACAAAATTCATTTAAGATTTTTCATTTGGCAAGCTTTTGCAAATCAGAAATGCAGCTACTGTTAGGTTTTACCTTTTTAGAAATTCTAGGATTCCATGCCAATATTTTTTTTGTGTTATGAAGATCAATTCAGATGTATACTATTTAAGGGAAATAAACAGAGTCATTCTAGATAAAAATGAAATATCAGAATCATCTCAGATATATAAGTATCTGGCTTCATTTGATAGGATACCAATGATACTTTTCTAGAAAAAATACTATATACCAGAAATGCAATAAAAAATTAAATTCTAGAAGGAATGCTGTTTTGCTCCATGAATAACACAATGAAATTGAAGAGAACTCTATTGTGTAATTATATTTTCTTTTCCCTAGCTGCATGCTAATGAAGAAAGATGTTCTCATTATCAACCAGCTGTTGAATTTAGTGATGATGAACCTTGATGTGTTTGGTGTGGGCATGATATGTTGGGTTCTTGACCATCTTCAAAACATACTAATTATTATAGTAAAGTGGAGTTACTATGATTGATTCTGACTACAAGTCATTTAGTATATGTTGCAAACATACAACCTCAACCTATACTAATGTCTGACTTTTACTCTTCTTTAGTGGAAGACAAGGCAACTATATGCTAGAGTGGGATTTCCCCCCTCTGATATTTTACTGATTTTCTCTTATAATTCTCTGATTTTTTTATTTTTTTTGGCAAGCAAATAACTGAAAGCAGTAAGCTACTTTTTAAAAAGAAACTGACTCAAATCACAAATGAAACCACGGATTGAAATGCAATCCCACAATGCAATTAAAACACCACAATATTGATCATCACTATTGCTTTCAAAGTAACTTCTCAACCCAAAATTGTATAGTTGTTGATCAATATTGTTGTACCAGGTTCTTGGAGTCTACTTAAGTCCATATAGAGATTCAACCAACCTACTTATAGATGTTCCTTACCTAGAACCCTTTTGGTTGTACCGTATAAACCTCCTTGTCTAGACCTCCTTGTCCATATTTTTAATAACATTAATTATAAAGTTAAATTGAAGTATTTAACTTTGTGTTATTAAAATATATTTTAAAAAGGACTTTATATTGAAGGGAACATAAGTGGTTTTTAAAAGAATACTTTATAATATAAAGTATTGTGCCCAATTAAATAAAATATTAAAGGGGATATAAGGTGAGATTTGGATTAAATAAAATATTATTTAATTTGCCAACTTGGGGTGTGGGAAAAATGGAGGGAAAAAGGCACATTTTGGGAGTTAAAGTTATTATAAAAGCCTTTTTGAGAGCTCATTTGGACATTCATGCTTGGTTGATTTCTTTGTTATTTTGGTTGGAGGAGCTGGATCTTCTTCTTCTAGGGTTTGTGGGGACGAAAACCTTCACAAGCAACATTCTCTACGCTGTTGGAAGACACAGTCTAGAGAATTCTTGGTGATTTCACTACAAGAATCACAGTTGAGCTTCATTGCAGATTGGGATTCACAGTTTGGGCATCAAAGATACATTTAAGATTTTAGAGATCATATTGTAGAGCAGTTTTGAATTCATCAACGGCAGATTTGAGGAGTTTGAGTGCATTCTATGCTGGCCGTACCATCTTCCTTGGCTGGCCGTACACTTTGGAGGGAGGTTTGTTCTTTTGAAAGGGCAGCTAGGGTTTTTGGAGACTGTATTGCTTCATTTGGGGTCGTCCAAGGCTGGAGAGCATCGTGCTTGCAACATTCCTACCATTGGAGGTGATTCTTGCAGCTGGCGTCCATTTTAGAGGGTTCCAAATTTCCAATGCATATTTCTCCTGTGAGTTCCAAATTTGTAACCCCCAGATTTTTTGGGTATTGTTGATTTAGATAATAGGGGATATTTTATGAACTGGGTTATCAATATTTTGATGAAAAACTAAATATTTAAGCTTATAGAAAAATCTGGAATTTTCAGCTATAAATCGTCTATGTAATGTTTCAGTTTTAAGTTGAAATATTGTTGCAATATCTTCTATTCTGCTGCAATACGTTGTTGTATGAAACATTGCAAAAACATCTCAAAGCAATGATACAAAAGAAAAAAAAACAAGTGCAAAACCAGGCTGCATATTACACATGCCCTGGTTTGAGGGTCAAAAAACTATATAGAGTTATTAACAATTTTTTTGAAGTTTTATATACATAATATTGTTTTCAGTTTTAATAAAGGATGCAATAATTTCATTTAATACTTGATAGGATATTTGGATGTTGTTCTCTTCGATTTCTAATTGAGGAAATGTATCATCTAAAAAATATCCTACATAAAATTGTCCCATTTGGAGATTGAATGTTAATATTATCATAGTTTAAATCAGGCTTTCATACCATGCTAAAACTGGATGATAATAATTAATGATAAAAGATATAAATTAAGCAATTAAATAATAAAACAATACAAAGACAAAATAACAATACACAATGCACTTGGATTTATGTGTGGAAAAACAATACTGGTAAAAAACCCAACAAAAACTAGCATCATTATGTTCAATAACACTTACAGTAGAGTTGAAAAAAAACATGGAACAAACTTGGGGATACACTTATCCTTACTTCCACAAGCTTTTCCTTTCAATGTAGTATTTCCAAATTTTTTTTTTCTTTTCTTCTCCCCAAATGTAGAGAAGAATACTCCCTTGAATATAGGGAGAAGGGATAGTAAAATACCCTAAAGGGTAGTTACCATACCCTTGCAAAAGACTACTTTAACAATTAATCAATTAAGAACTATTCCATAGTTCATTACTTTACTAATTGTTACAAGGAGGAAAAGCTTTTTATAAAGCATAAATTGAGAACAATTACAAATATGACAAGGGTTTGACCCCTAATAATATTATGTTCTAACACATTGCAATGCTAAGATAGTGGAGGAATCACGGGCCTTATTATAGCACATGAAGGCCCAACAACTCTATGATACACACAAAAAATAAGCATCATGAGATTATTGTTGCAAAATCCACTTGGCCAAATAAAAGGTTTTTTTTTTTTTTGTATTTTGCAGCACCCCAAAGTCCAGCAATACCAGTACCTGAATTGTTGTGGTAGTCATTGTATGAAATGCAAAGGATAATATCATAATATTGATGTAGGTGTAGTAATCCATAGTCGTTTTCCCAAAAAGAAGAGTAGATGTTGCTGTAGGGAGTGTAATAACCAACCTAGATTTTTTTTTTAAATTATGTTAGCTTCAATTGTAAAACTTCCTTTCCACTTTTTGATCACCTAGATCCCAAGATGGGCAAGGTGAGAGCATACGGTGTCCAAGATTACAATTACACCAAACCAACAACTGAAAGCAAGGCACTAGGTGGCAAGCCAGGCAATACCACTTATCTAGTGGAGTGCATAGATAGTACTAAAGACGTAAATATCTACTTTCCAGTGGGAATTGCAAGGGCACATCCACTTATTCAGTGGGAAAGCTTAAACAATATTGAAATGAAACTTCAAGTTTCTTCCATTTATCTAGTGGTGAGCAAGAACCAAACAGGAATAACAACTCTTCCACTTTTAAGTGGTGAGTGATAACAATAAACCACTTATTCAGTGGGCTAAGTATCAACAATAAACATGAGCAACTCACTAGTGGTATTACCATCGAGTGTTATAATGTTAGCTCATACATAAACATGCCAATATAGAGTTATATGCTATGTTCCACGGTGTTTCGGGGACAGGGACAGGGGGACGCATTTTCAAGACGTTTCCTAGGGGGCCATTTTTAGGGGACGGTATGGGATGGCGATATACAAATATATATATATATATATATATATATATGAAGTTTTCCAATATATTATAGAGAGAGAGGGAAAGAGAGAGATATGTCAATAATTGATAACAACAATATCAATATGTAAATATGCACTAAAGATAAGCAAACAGTCTACGCTATAGAAATCAGAAAGAATTCACAACTAAATTTGTAAGCATGTACAATTGCACTATGAATTTGAAATCTGTTGATTTAAGGTAGCTTCGGTCAGATATAAATGATGATTGCATTTATGCATTATCATCATTTATATATAATCAAAATCTACTATAATATCTGCAAGTAAGTTATTCGAAATTCTGATCATGAGTAAATTCGAAATCAAATACTGATCGAACTTAACATACACTAATCGCTGTTTGCTAAATACATGCGGGTGTTTGGAGATTAGCCACCGATAATTATCGGTTGGCTAAGAGGAGTCCGCGTACTCAAAGGACATGTCCCATGAGCGGACGTGTCTCCACTTTGTGGAGACACGGCCTCTCATGAGACGCGTCTCTCCTTGAGGCGTGTCTCCCCTTCAAGATATAAAGACATAATTCGATCTTCTATTGTACCATATCGAAATACATTAATATTCTGCAATAAGATCAGAAACAAAACATTAGAATTCTGACTTAGAATACATACACAGAATTATTTAGATTTAGAATTTGCTTATTCTCCACATAGAATATAATCTGATTAGATTTGGTTACATTCACATGGTATCAGAGCCAAGTTGAGAAAATCCGAATCAAATCTAGATATCAGATTATTTAGAAAAATCGTATTTTTAAGAAATCAAATACACATCACAGTCTTCATAATGTCAAGTGTGATCAGATTTGAAGACCGTCTTGAAGGTGCAAACAACTTCACATCATGGAAATTCAGAATCATGATGATTCTAAAAGAAAATAAGTTAGACTCATTTGTGAAAGAAAACAAGAGAGAACCAGAGGATGATCCAGAGAAAACTCAATGGATTGAGAACAATGAGAAAACCATGAAAATTTTAGTAGATGCAGTTAGGGACCATATAGTACCTATTTTGTCAAAACATGAGACTGCATATCTAATGTTTAAATCCCTTGAGAGCACTTTTGAGATAAACAACACCAATAGGACCCTTGCATTAAAAAGGCAACTTAACAATGTTCAAATAAACAAAGGAGAATCTATCAATGCATACTTCATGAGAATAATTGAACTAAGAGATCAACTATCAACAATTGGATATCAAATTGATAGCAAGGAGTTAACACTAATAGCTCTAGGAGGCCTACCAAACTCATGGGAGTCATTTGTTCAAGGAATAAGTGTGAGATCTAAACTCCCTAAATTTGATAGGCTAAGAACAGATTGCTTACAAGAAGAAACGAGACTCTTGACAAAAGAAAACAAGCAAAAACCCATAGATGAGGATATTCATGTGTTAAACACAAATTCTCATAAGAAAGGTAAGAAGAAAAACTTCAAGAGAAAGAAGAATTCTTATGGGAAGGGATCATCCAAGAAAAGGAAAGACATCTCCCAAATACAATGTTTCAGATGTGATCAATATGGACACTATGCAATGAAGTGCCCTAATAGAACAAAACAACAAGCATCCTTTGCTAAAGTGGAAAAAACAAATACAGACTATGACTTTGAGAAATTTGACTTTTATTCAGCCTTATCAAGTCAAGTATCTAACAATATCAACAACTGGGTAATTGATAGTGGTGCATCAAGGCATATCACAGGGTTCAGAGAACACCTAGATACTATGACTGAAGAAACTGATATAGAAGTAACTATTGGGGATGATTCTGCACATCCCGTAAAAGGGGTTGGAACTTGCACCATCAAATTGAATTCTGGTCTCTCCCTACAACTCACTGGAGTCTTATTTGTACTAGGAATAAAGAGGAATCTAATATCCATCTC
>VDFB02278887.1:0-26065 GCA_007258455.2 Sequoia sempervirens
ATATGCAGGTCTGATATATTACTTAAAATAACAAGTACCACACCCTTTAGTCAACCAAACTTAATTAAAATGCCATATCTAGTGCCAAAGTACTTGAAGATGGTTTAGCAACCCTAGGCGCAACCAAGCAACACAAAAATCATCTGAAAGTTATTAGAAGAGTCACTCCAAAATATCTGCATTTAGATAACAACAAAAACCTCCATCATACAATCCAAAATTTGAGGCTGCTTGAATTCCAAAGGCAATTTTTGGATGATATCATACCCAAACCAGCAAGGGATTATCTTTCAAATCTGAAACTAGCAATCTAAAGAGGGTTTTCGTCCCCTAAAGATCAAGGAAAAACTCTCTAATTCAAATTTGACAGCATAACAATATCATATCAATTAGCATATGAGAAATGAGAGCTCCAAATCTCCTCTTATAGCTTTTTTGAAAAATGCTTTTTTTTTGCTTTTTGTTAACTTTTTTGAAAAAGTGTTTTTGATTTTTTGTTGCATCTTTGAAAAAAATATTTTTTGATTTTTTTTTGAAAAAGAGCTTGTTTTCTTTTTTGAACTAAATAATTTATTACATACAAAAGATCTTTTATGCTTTGGAATCCACTTTTGAGAGGAAAAAATCAATTTAATAAAATATAACACTTTTAGCAAATATTTTAACATTTAACATTATAAATTTAAGTGTATATATTCAATGTTCCACCTGAGTTGTTTAAAGCATTACCAAGGCTTCGGAAACCAATTTTAATCCTATCAAGATGTAACACAAGTTGAGAGATGATGGCAGGTGCCAACTCAAAGACTTACTAAAATTAGATGTGCTCTCCAAAAAGTTTGGAGAACAGCCCAGGAGGCCAAAACCACTTTTGAAAGTGTCACTACGATCCATAATGCCCACTGAACTCAATGCCACAAATAGAAGCCAAGAAAACTCGAACCAATGCACTCCAAGAACATTGGAGCCCCCCCTTCTCTTACCAATTTGTCTACGAGACTTAGAAATTGAGCTTAAAGCTCACAAGTCAATTCGGCTCAAATTGGGGACATTATAGGGAGCATGTGAAGGACCAAGATCATTAAGAAATCCATCATACTCATTGTATGAACAAAATTGCTGTCCAACATTGTTATTATGGTTGCTTTAAGGTTTGTTTTTTATTTTTTTTCTATCTTTTGAAAGTGCCAATCGGCAAGGGACGTTAAGATGTTCTTGGGATGCTGTGACACCACCTTTTAAGGACTTCACTAGTAGATGCCTTCCATAGCAAGGGGGCATCCTTAAATTGTCTCCAATTTTTTTTAAAAAGGGGATGTGGTGGGGATGTTATATCCCCATTCTCCATTTTGTTCTTGAAATGCCCCCATCTCATCAGACGATAAAAATCCCGAGGGGCATGTCTTTGGGGAATATTGGGAAATTTGTAGATTAGGAAATCAACAAATTGTGAAATTATATAAAAAGAAACCAATTTGTGTTTAATCTTAACTTTATCATATCATCCACATGTTGGGCAAATAGATCATGAATAATGGTCTTCATGACCCTCTCCCCTTCAACCTTCTTTTAGTAAGGATTGTCCAACCACGTAGCATTCAAAAACATCCACTTAAGAGTTGACAATAAAGTTGTATTATATTTTTCAATGCAATGAAATATGTGGCAAACTATGTGTCTCCCAACAGCAAAAGCTCCATAATGTTATTGTACTCTTCTAGAAGATTTAGGAACCAATTGTGTTAGATTATCAAAATGCCAAGACCCAATGCCAAAGTTCTTGAACAGGGTTTAGCAACCCTGGGCGGGACCAAACAACACAAAAATCATCTGAAAGTTATTAGAAGAGTCACTCCAAAATATCCACATTTAGAAAACAACAAAAACCTCCATCATTAAATCCAAAATTTGAGATTGCTTGAATTCCAAAGGTGATTTTTGGATGAAATCATACCCAAACCAGCGAGGGATTATCTTTCAAATCTGAAACTAGCAACCTAAAGATGGTTTTCGTCCCCTAAAGATCAAGGAAAAACTTTCTACTCAAATTTGACAGCATAACAATATCATATCAATTAGCATATGAGAAATGAGAGCTCCAAATCTCCTTTTATAGCTTGTTTGAAAAACAATTTTTTGCTCTTTGTTACTTTTTTGAAAAAGTGTTTTTGCTTTTTCATTGCTTTTTTGAAAAAACATTTTTTTCTTTTTCCTGAAAAAGAGATTGTTTTCTTTTTTGAATTAAATAATTTATTACATGCAAAAGATCTTTTATGCTTAGGAATCCACTTTTTAAAGGAAAAAGTCACTTTAATAAAATATAACACTTAGCAAATATTTTAACATTTAACATTATAAATTTAAGTGTATATTTTAAATGCTTCACTTGAGTTGTGGAAAGCATTGCCAAGGCTTCAGAAACTAATTTTAATCCTATCAAGATATAACTCAGGTTGAGAGATGATGGCAGGTGCCAATCTCAAAGACTTACTAAAATTAGACGTGCTCTCCAAAAAGTATTTGAGTTGAAAGTTATTATTGCAATATCTTTTATTTTGCTGCATTATATTGTTGTATCAAACATTGCAAATATATCACAAAACATTCATCAAAACAAATAAAGACAGACAAAATAGGGCTGCATATTATGGTGGTATCGGAGCTGAGTATTTCCTGCCAGCCTGAGGGGTTATCAGTAAAAAGATTTTTTTCAGTTTGTTTGGTGAGTGACCGACACTCATTTATCAGAGGTTCACAACTATTTGCATCAGCATGTGCAGTTGTTAGAAGCAAAGAAAAGATGACTATTGATAAATCTATGTTTTAGCTGATGTAGGAACTGTATACGCTAATGAAGGATCCTGACACTAAAAAGGCATATTTAAGGATGGTTGCAAAACCTAAACATTTGGGTAAGGAAGATGAACTGTTTCAAAATGAGTTGCAGCCTACAGGTGTTCATGGGGAAAATGAAAATCAGTCCACATGCATTGAAGATGGGACTCTAAGTTCTGAAGTAAACAAAGCAACAAGTTAACTCCAGCCCCATGAGGACAAGGACATAGAAGAGTCACCTATTGAATCTATAGGTGAAGAGCACATACAGATTGCAAGAGATGCTGTCATGGAGATTGACAGGTCAGCCATGTGGGATCAGCCACAAGAAGGTAAAAACCTGTTTGATACTCCCCTATTTGAGATTAGCATTGCTTCATCACCTTTACTTCACATTGGCAAGGAATCAGATTGCGGATTGGGTGTTGTTAAGGGGGATGTTTCTCATACCAAATGTGGGAAAATCAGATAATTCAGTTTGTAGTGAACAAATGGGTTTGGATAAGACTTGCTCGGCATCACAGGATCCTGTTTGGGATGACTACACTTTTGACCATAGTGCTTCCCAAACTTTGTCTACTCAATCATGCACGAGGAACAATATTTTTGGCACTAATTGTACCGATATCAACCTTGAAAACAAATCTGATTTAGTGTTGCATGAATTTGATCATGAATCGAATTTTTTTTATGAGGTTGATGGGTCGTAGGAGTCCAATCACTTGGTGGGACAAGTGAAGGTGAATGAAGACCAGATTGATGCAGCCATTAGACACTTTGATGACACTCTTCAGCTAATGGAAAAGTATTGTTGGAGGATTCCAGGGATACAAAACAACCTTGAAGGACTTTCCTTTGCAGGTTTCTAGGAAATCAGAGAGGCATTGATGGTAATGAAGTCAAACTACCTACAACTATTCTCCAATAGAGATCAACTACTCATGCTTGGTGAGATCTACTATGATGCGCTTAAGGGGAAAGAAAAGGAAGTGGATAAGCTTACTGATGAGCTTATGGACACCAAGGATTCCTTGAAGAGCACTCAAAAGTCTCTTCAAGAATCAGAGATTTAGACTGACGAGCTCTGTGAGGAATTGAGCTTGGTGCAATCTTCATCATCCACAACAGATATCCAGTCTTCTACGACTATCATGACACCTGCGGATGGTAGTGGTACTCATGGTTTGAGGGGAGAACCCCTTACGGTGGTCAAGCACGAGGGATTTTCAGATTTGCATGGGCTTGAGGACAGGAATTATTCTAAAATTTCCAAGGTTACTCAACTTACACCATAGTGATCATGAGTCACCTTTGAGGGAGAGCCAATTGAGGGCTTAGGACATAGATACGTCAGTGGTGGTGATGGATACACCATGTGGACCAGCCAGTAGTGAGATACATGTATCCCCACGTGACAGGAGCACTAGTCTCTACATTGGTGGAGTAGAGATTGATATTGGTAAGTCTATTGCTGAGGAGGTGGAGTCTTGTGTGACTGGTGTGTTGAATCTCATGCTATCCCATCTTATTTGCAATAGGATTATAGGGCATCTTCTAGTGGGAGCATGACTCCTACATCTACCAACAGTTCGGGTAATGCATTGGTTAAGCTTGATGGTAGACATGAGCTTAGGGAGTCATAGGGACTCAAGGGATAGCTTAAGCTTACTGAGGATAAGGTTGTTCAAACCTTAACTCATTTTGACAGCACACACAAGTTTGTGAAGTACCTCTTGTGGTCAGCACAATTGGAGGAAAGGTGGACAAGGGTAGTAGTGGTTACTTCTATATCTAGTTTGCGAACTATCATGCATGCTCTAGAGTGAATTAAATCAGAATACCTCCAATTGCTTTCAGATAGGGACTTTGCTATTGGGTTCGCAGAGAGGACTTGTAGAGCAACTACCCAATCTTCCCTTTAGGATCAGAGGCGTGAGCCACCTTCTAATTCAGAGGATGAGAGTGACGAGGCATGGGTTCCCAGCGACTATGCAGGTCTACCATTGGTGCAAGCAGGCGCATTCCACCTTGACTGCATAGTAAGGAGTGCTCATCACTTCTCTTTCAACCTACACACAGATGACTTGTTGATGCATAAGTGTGGGATGGCCCAGGATTTATATCACCCATTTTGGGATGGAGTTCTTCCATGTTTGGAGGATGGAACTAGAACCTGTAGGACTTTGACTCTGTTACTTTTAGATGGTTATTTTTAGGGACAAGGTTCAAAGTTACATCATGCAGTGAGTTGTGGTCTTGGTGAGCATAATGGCAATAGTGTTCTAGCCCGCAGTGGTGGAGTATTGCTCCATAAGTTGATTGGAGATGGCTATCCTACTTGATGGGACAAGGATTCTTTTCTTAACCTTTGGAGGACAGCGACAGTTCGGGAGTTTGGAGGAGAGTTGCATCATCTCCTTAGCATTGGAGAGTGGCATAAGGTTGGTACTCAGGCACCCTATGATCCTGACAGTATTGTGTGCATCCCCATAGGTTGGATTTCTAGTCTCGAGGGTGCTCTTTTGTTTTATATCAGCAATCTAGGAGGAGTTGTTACGCATTTTCTTACATCTATGTTGGGTATTCATCCTATCCGTGGGAGTTTTGTAGAGGTTGGTGAGTGGTGTTGTGATGATGTCACTTCGACATACTTCCATCTTCTCATGTTTGATGCATAGTTACAAGACTCGCCCAAACTTGGCGAGTACTCGCAAGTCTCGAGGCGAGCGACCCTAAACGAGTCTCAAAGATTCGGCTACCGAGTACTCGTCAAGACCCGCCGAGTTTCGTGCCTCAAACTTGGCCATTTTAATTAATTTTTTAAAAATTTTTTGCAATCTTTCATTTACATTTTTTTTAATTAAATGGTGTGCGCTATGAAGGTTTGTGTGGTTTCAAAGGTCTTCATTTGGGCCAGGGCGCTCCCTCGGGACCCCGCGAGGGGCGCTGCCCCTCGACCTCACTGGAGGCGCTGCCCCCAGACCCCTGCAAAGGGTGTTGCCCCTTAACCCCGCTGGGGGCGCTGCCCCCAAACCCTCGCAAGGGGCGCTGCCCCTTGACCCTGTTGGGGGCGCTACTCCCAGACCGCCGCTAGGGGCACTGCCCTCAAACCCTCGCGGGGGGCACTCCCCCTCGACCTTGTTGGGGTGTTTCCCCCAAAACCTCATCAAACTATAGGTCTAAGCATGCTATAGGCCAATGATGAATCATGATCATTAAACCTACAAAATACATATCCCCTATTGCAAATCTTTGCATCTTTTGTAGTCAAAGCCATAATCAAGGATTATCTTGTTCCATACATTAGACAACAAAACATGCAGTCTTGAAGGCTACAATAAAATTTTAATAATAAATTCCTCACTTGAATATACACACCAATCATTGAGACGCAAGCAAATATCATGGCTACATCATCATCTATGACCTATCTTAGACACTAGTGCATGACTTGTCGTGATGAGTAATGCAAGCTCTTCTGAGCCATAGACTTATATTTTTAGTTTTGATATTTGTTTTGATGCCATGGATTTTATATTCCATGAGTTTTGTATACATTTGACAATATTTATATATCTGAATGTGTTATTTCCTTTAGCTAAAATTTGTGTTTATACTTATTTGATTGATGTATGTTTGTGTATGGGATCATAGTAATTTCTATTTGATGATGTTATTGTGTCTTTAAGGTTTATTTATTAAAGGGTGCATGAAACAAGTTTTAAATCCTTAAAAATCTCTGAATTTCTTGGGTTTTTCTATTTGTCGAGTCTTTGTTGAGTCTTTGTTGAGTCTGGGCTCAGAGTCCGACTTCGAGTCTGAGTCAAACATTGGCTTGTCGAGTTTGAGGCAAGTCCGAGTCTTGTAACACTGGTTTGATGGATGTGAGGTTCTGATGTGTTGGGATCCAAGTGGCAATAGGTTTGGCATGTTAGTTCGATTGGATCCCGATGAGTTGCTTCACCATTCTTAGCATGGTGAAGATTATATCAGAGTAGTGCAGTGGGCGTCAATAGGTGTTGAGTATGGCGGACTTCCAATTTGGCTATGGGATCTAGGGACTCCTATGTTTGGTAGATTGTTTTACACTGGGGTAGTTGTTTACATTGTTGCTGGGCTTCGATTTGTCTCTATTCAACTAATGCAAAGGATATGTTTTTGGTCATTCTACATGCTTATCTAGAATCTTGGTATTCAAGTGGCCAACCAAGGTATTCAAGTGAGGATTGCTTGGGGACAAGCAATCTTGGGGAGGGCGGACTGTAATGTCCCTTTTTCCTAGACAGTTGATAGATGCAATGGTTAGCTTATCACTTGGTCCTCGTAGGCTAACATGGTGTTTAGGGGGGCCTTTGAGGGTGATATATGGCTCTTCAACATGCCTTTTGGTGCTTATTTCAGCTAAGTGTCCTAGTTTATTTGTGGTGTACCTTCTGAAGGCCATTTAGGACACTTTTACCCACACTATTTTTAGTCACTTGGATGAGTTGCTCATACTTACTATTTATAGTAAGTCACTGGTATGGTTAGCTGGCAGGGTTACTATGTTGGGCATGATGGCAGATAATTGTTCTGGATTAATCTTGGTCTGATTATGGTGCTATGCATTTAATTTTAACAACGTTAATATAAAGTTAATTTAAATTAATTAACTTTGTCTTATGAATATTTATAAAAAGGACCATTAAAAAGGGATTTAAATGATTTAAAAGAATACTTTATTTTATAGAGTATTGTGCCCAATTAAATAAAATATTAAAGGGAGTTATAAGGAGGGAAAAGTAAATGAAATGAAATGTAATTCAAATGCAAATTAGGGCGTTGAGTTTGGGAATTATAAAAAGACATTTGGAGCTCATTTGCACATTCATTCATTCATATTGAGGAAGATTATTTTGATAAGGGTTTTTGCAAGAGATTGGAGAATTTGGAAACACTTAGCTTTTCGAGAACGAAAGCCCTCAGGAAGAACAACTCGGTGCAGGAGTGAAAGATCTCCCAAGCCAACTTGCAGACAACTTCATTCAGATGTGCTTGTGCTTCACCGAATTACACAAGAGATTTAATATTCAGGGTTCGAAGGAATCAACAGGAAATTGGAAGATATATTGATTGATTTGGGAGGATTTTCTTGCTGATGTAGAAGTCAATCCTTGCTGATCTGGACGTGAGATTTGGAGATTGTTAATATTGTAAATATTGGAATTGAAGGGTTTCCTATAGCTGAGTTGACGTGGAGGTTTAGACTGCTATTGCTGCAAATACCTCTTCTACCATGGCAAGATAGGGTTGGAGAGCACTGTGTTGGCATCTTTTCTTCCATTGGAGGTGTTACTTGTAGTTGACATCAATTTTTAGAGGGTTTCAAAGCATATCTTACATGTGATTTTATGATTTGTAACTCCTAGATTTTCTAGGTATTGTTGTTTTAGAAAATAGAGGATATTTTATGAACTGGGTTGTCAATATTTTGTGAAAATATTGAGTATCTAAGCTGATATAAAAATCTGGAATTCTCAATTGTGTATTCACTATGTAATGTTCAGTTTTTTAGTTGAAAATTATTATTGCAATATCTTCTATTTTGTTGCATTATATTGTTGTATCAAACATTGCAAATATATCACAAAACATTCATCAAAACAAATAAAGACAAAAGCAAAACAGGGCTGCATATTACATAAAGCCAAGAGATTAACTTGGCACATATCAAACAAAGTAAGAGAATCAACATGGAATTTCGCCTCAATAGTCTCCTTAATTATTCTCTTAATTTTAAGCTAGATTTGTAAGAAGTTGTTGTGGCACTCCTGAAATATGCATCTATTTTGCTCCAACCAAATCTGCCAAAGAATAAAGGACCAATATCCTAGGCAGTTAGTAGGAAGGAAGTAGATGCAGGGGGACAACTCATACTGTTCCAAAAGTTAGTAAGAGAAGTTGAATGAATAAAAGGTATGTTCTAAAGCTTCCACCATATATTCCAAATTTCCTTCGAAAAGGAGCCCTGAAAGAAAAGATGACTAGTGTCCTCATTATTGCCACAAAGAAAACAAAAGGAAAGACCCTAAAATCATTTCTTCTTGATGTTCTCCCAAGTTAAGCACTTGTTATGCACTAAAAGCCAAAGAAAAAAGTTACATTTAGGCCAACCATACTTGTTCCAAAATTTTTTCGGCCAAGGGAACTCCACATTCTCTATTCTCTTAGCTTCAAGAGTTTGATATCCAAGAGCAACTAGATAAATTCCTTTAGACTTATGGACCTAGGCAAGGAAATCAGGTTCCTCCAAAGAGCTACAAGGTTTCTCAGCCAAAATTAAACCTAGCTTGTCACGCTTCACCATAGATCCTCCATCAAGCCAAGACCTAGGTTCTTTCCATCGGTGAATAAGGGATCTCCTAGAAGGAAAGGAATATTTAAAATCAGCCACCTTGGACCAACCAGCCTCTAGGAAAATATCATAGAAGGGTTGGAGTTGGGGAAAAGCTGAGAGAATAGGGGGATGATTATCCCAAGATTCTTCCCAAAACAATGCACTATTTCCGTTGTTAGCTATCCAAAAGAGTCGTCACTTGATAAGTGAAGTACCCTTAATAGCATTTCAAATTATAGAGCCTTTCCCACTCAACTCCATCCGTGGAATATCCTCTTCATCTTCTAGATAATTGAAATTAAGAATTCGTGCCCAAGGTTGCTATGGATTTTTGTACCATCTCCAATCTATTTTGGCATCTAAAGCTTGGCAGATAAGATTTGATTGTTTGAGACCAAGACCACCAACCTCTTTGGGGCTACAAACCAAGTCCCAATTTACAACATTCCGTTTGTGATTATCCAAATTTCCTACCCATAGGAATTTTCTAGAGAGAGCATCGAATTCCTTAACAAAACACTTAGGACCAATTAAGACTTGAAATCTATAAATAGGCATAGCTTGTAAAACAGATTTCGAAAGGACCAAACATCCAACAAAGGATAGCCATTTAAAAGTCCAATGGCTAACCCTCAAGCAAAACTTGTCTAGAATCTTCTATTGATTTCTTCTCTGACTTCCAACTGAAAGAGGGATACCCAAATGCTCCATTGGTAAATATCTAATTTGAAAGTGAAGGATGTTTGCAATTCTGCATTGAATCAGCTTTGGAGTATTGAAAAAATGGATGCTAGATTTATCTTCATTGAGTTGCTAACCTGAAGAAAATAAATAGATATAAAGAGATTTCTGGAAATTGGTTGCCTCGTCAATTTTGACCAGCCCCATCAAAGCAATGTCATCCACAAATTGAAGGTGAGGAAATAGCTAATGATATTGTACCAAGCCAATCTTTGATAAGACCTTGTAGTGTTCCACCACTCTGCTGATTTGTTTTCACTATGTTTTGTAGGTCTGATTTTTTTTTTGTTTTAGGTTTGTATTTCTTCTTTTCTTTCTGTTTTTGAGTTTGATGCCAATAATGCTAAAAGTACCAACAAGCATATACATGAGAACTTCAAATACTAAACTATTGAAACAACTTGAATTACATTGCCCAATTTAGTGGCCAAATATGATTTCTTCATTACATAAGAAGATGCATTCAACATACAACTTACATCTGATTTATAGCTACATATATCTTAAACCAAACTTTAACTTACAGCCATATAACACTGTGAATAGTGATTTGCTACAGTACCAAACCCCAATGAAGTGCACACAACTCTTGAAAGACGAACTTCTCCCACCCAAATCCAGCATGGGAAGCCTTCTAGGACAAGGGCGTTTAGGAATGATAGCAGCCACATAAGAGAGGCGTTTCTTTTCTTTGTGCTGATATAAACCCTCAAGAAAAGGCGGCTGGCTGTAGCTCTTCCAAAACAGCCCCAAAACTCCTCAAAAAGTAAGCAGCTCCTGTGCTAACGTGATTGGAGTCTATGGCAGCCAAAACCACTCAAAAAGATGCTCGAAATAACTTGCAAACAACAACGTAGGTCTCCAAATGAAGCAACAAAAAACTGACCAGCAGCCTTAAGGTGGTGTTTCACACCCTCAAGCAGCTCAAATACGAAGAACAAAGCCCCTCCAGGCTTACCTACTGCAAGAAATCAGAAAGCCCTAGCCTCCTTCTTCCTCCAAAACCACACTCCCAAGTTCATTAAGCAAAAATCATCAACACATGAAGAGGGTCAAACTTCTTCTCTTCATATTCATAATTTTACATTGAAAAACACTATTCATAAAGTGAGCACTATTCACTTAAGTTATAACTTTTTCACTTTAGGAATGAATAGTAACTGAAAAATATAAAGTGACCCCTTCATTTTAAAGACACATGGTCCCTAGGCCAAGGATGGTGAAATAAAAGGTGAATATCATTAATTTAAGCACAAGTATCATGCCAAACACAACAATTCACCCTGCCACCATACTCCGGAGATCAGCACTGCCATTTGACAACCAAGTGCCCATCCAAGTGGCCCTCTATCCAGAACCATTAGCCTACGAGGGTCGACATGATAGGCTAATCTACTGACGTACAGGTGTCTAATTAGAAGGGGACATCACAGACCTCTCCCTTGAAACTGCTTTATAAGATGACCAAAACCTTCAACCAATAAAATAAACAAATAGGGCGAAAGGGGATCCCCTTGTTTGAAACCTTTGGAGGCTAGAAAGAGGCATGAGGGGATACCATAAATTAACACAGAAAAGGAAGTTGAAGTCACACAACGCATTATCCAATCAATCCATTCTCAATAAAAACCAAATGAATGCAACATTTTGCAAAGAAAAGGCCAACTAATTCTAGCATAAGCTTTAGACATCTCTAGCTTAATAAACATGGCTCTTTCCTTTAGAGTGGAAATAGAGTGAATAGCTTCTACTGTCACAACAAGACCATCTAATATCTGGTATCCTTTCGCAAAACCCCCTTGCTTAGGGGAAATTAGAAAGGTTAGACACATCTTCAACCTCTCTGCAATAGTTTTGGTGATTGTCTTGTAGGTAACAATGTAGAGAGCAATAAGGCAAAAGAACTCCAAAGGAAAAGCTCCTTCATTTTTGGGAATAAGAGCAAGAAAAGTGGATTTTAGAGTCTTGAGCATCTACTTATTAGCTTGGGACTCTTGGACCACTTTTAATAGATCAAACTTTAAAATTTCCCAAAATTCTTGACAAAATTCTATTGGTAAACCATTAGGTCCAAGAGATTTACCCTTCTTCATTTGGAAGACCACAATCATCAACTCTTCCATTGAGATGGGTTCCATGAGCATTGAATTCATGTCTTCAGAAAGCAAAGGAGGAATACACTCAAGAATGTGTCTCTAATTGTCCACATCCTGAATTTCTTGTTTAGAAAATAGAGAGGAAAATTGCCTGATTGCTTTCTTGGAAATATCCTGAAAGGAAGATGATTGCTCCCTTGCACCAAAGTGAGAGAAATTAAAACATTAATGCTTCTACGCTCCTTCATTGAGTTGTCGAAAAAAGCAGTATTTCCATCTCCTTGCAGCCAATCAATTTGAGATTTTTGTGTCCAATATATCTCTTCACGAAGATCCCATTCAAAGAGATTCTTAGTAAGCTTAGACTCTTCTCGAAATAACTCTTCAATCAAGCCTTCAACTTTAATTTTAAAAGTGATTTGTTCCAACTTCTCTTGAATGATTTTTAGCTTGAAAATTGTTGGCAAAGGAGAACCTATTCCATTTCTTCAGTTGATATTTCACAAACTGGAGCTGCTTGAAGAAGGTCTACATGGTTGAACCAAATGCAAGCTTCACTTCCATTTGCCAACTTTCCATGAGCTTATGCAAATTAGGATCTCTAAGCCACATTGGCTGAAATTTAAAGGGAGGGATCTTTGGAATTGATAGAACTAAGGAATGGAATAAGATAGGCCAATGATCAAACCCATTCTAGCCCAATTTTTTTGAATATGTGGACTAACTATTCCCTATCCCAAAATTAGAAGCAAGGAATTTGTCTAGCCTTTTAGAGATAGATTCAAATCTACACCTATGATTAATTGAAATATTCCCCCTTAAATTTTTCCCCAAAATTAACACACAAATAAGCAACCAAACACTGATTAGCGTTAGCCCAAATGCAAATCAGCAAAGAAGATAACTCTAACCAAGAATGTTCACCAAGATCCCAATTGGGGCGAGGTGATAGCATATGGTCAGAGGATCGATAGGCATAAACAGAGCTGAAAGTACAATTCATCTGCTGATGCAGGCATCCACAAGCGGTGGGAATACTCCACTTATTCAGTGGGTGAGTTTACAACAATTATTAGGTGGCAAGCCAGCCTTTAAATCCACTCTTCCACTTATTAACGTGGGGGGAATACTGTCCACACAACCACTTATAACGTGGGGGGAAATTACAAAGAAGAAAGATGTTTATTCTAAAACTCAACCACTCAATTGTGGGAGTGTAAACTAATATAAAATTGCAGCAAATAAAGAAAATGCTGTTAGTACTACTAACTAGCTCTATAAAGAATAAGAACAGCTGCAAATGGAATAGATAAGCTTCCAAATAACATTAAACAGCTAGAGTAACACTTCCTCTAACATTTACAATGATATAAGATGAAGAATTGAAGCTCAACTATCAAAATACAATTATTTAATAAGTCTGATATAGAAACAGCATTAACAGAAAATCAGACCAGCAATATCAAACCTCATAAAATTGGACGTATCTTTGTCAAATCAGCTCTGAAAGCTCTCATACCACAGGCGAACAACAACTAAGAGCTAGGTATCCATATTCCATCAAAGAAACGAGCCAAAAACAGAGGATAACAGAAGGCTCAAATCCCAATGCAACCACAAAAAAGTACGGCCTCCTTGGAGAAGTCGACCTTCTCTAGAAAAATTACTAGTCAGAGATAAATTCCCAAACTTTGCAGAAAGGGTCGCCCCACACAGACATATAGCTCGGACGAATACCCAGAATGATATAAAAATCAGTGGCAAAGCTATGAGTATAAATTTGCTTCAGCAAATTACAACAGCAGTACAAACAAATTATAAATCAGCAATCTTCTTGTAACTAAAATCACCATTGAGCACTATCCACACTCCTGAATGAAGCATGGTCTTCAGAAATCTTCCTAGGAAGCCATAGTTTCAGGCCCGAAGAAAGAATGATTTGCTAAGCTTCCCCTTAGCCAGGTTCTGGATTCATTCCAGCAGCGTAACTTTGCTCTTCAAAAATATGCATAATCAGCTCATCATAAAATATCAATATATAGGCTTCAGTTGGCAAATGAAGCAACAAGAGACTCTTCAAATTCCAAGAAGTTGAATCACTTCAACTTCCAAAAGGGATGCCACCTTTTTTGCATTTTAGTTTTTTGAAATAATAAAATATTACTCAACCTCCTTTAGGCATCCAACTTCACTTTGCAACAATAAAGCATTTAATAATTCATTAAATGCACCATTGACCCCTTAATGACCCCCTTTTAAAAACATCATGAAGTGATCATTCCTAGGCGTGGGGGTACAAGTGAGAAACATAAAAATGACTAAGTATAAAACTTAATCCATGGAGATAACCAAACCAAACTGAAACTGAAGAAGGACAAGATGATTTGAGCTGAACTGATGCTGATGCCACTGCCACAAATTGACTTACTAAAAATAGCCAACTGCTATAAATAGTAAATCCACAACAAAACTCACAGAAAACTGAACTAAGTTGGAAGCAGGACTTACTGAAAATGGAAACCCTAGATTTAGCACATTTGAGTAGTCTACAGATTTCTGGAAATAGGCTATCAGTCCACAAAGAGATCATTACTGAAAATGGGACATTACAGTCCGCCCTCCCCAAGATTGCTTGTCCCCAAGCAATTGCAAATCAGGATGTAAAATTTGCTCGCTTTCCCAAGTAGCATACTCCAAAGGTAGGTTCTTCCATTTAACCAAAAACTCTTTGATCGATCTCTTCCTCAAAGAGCATTCTCTAGAATCAATAATTGCCTTAGGAATCAAAATTAACTGTCCCTCATCATCTAACGAAGGAAAATTTGAAGATGCAACAACTTTATGACCAAGTGCCTTCTTGAGTCTGGAAACATGAAACACGTTGTGCACCTTGCTAGGAGAAGGTAATTCCAATTCATAAGCTACTTCTCCAATTCTTTTGATGACCTTGAAAGGCCCATAAAAATGTGGCTTAAGTTTTTCAGCTCCACTCTTCTTGAGAGTAGATTGTCTATAAGGTTGGAGCCTCAGATAAACCAAGTCACCAACCTCAAAAGAGCGCTTAGTACGCTGCTGATCAGCATATAATTTCTGCTGATTTTGAGCATGTTGGAGATTATCTTTCAAAGACCTTAGAATGTCCTGACTTTGCTGGAACTTGTCCTTTGCCTGTGGAGCTCTACAATAACCAAAAACAAGATCAACAAAGCTTGGAGCTTCATATCCATACAAAGCCATGAAGGGAGACATTCTGATTGACATATGATAAGATGAATTATGACAATATTCACCCAAATGGAGCCATCTCACCCATGCTTTTTCTATCTTGACACATAATTTCTAAGATAGCCCTCTAACCATTTGTTAACAATCTCCGACTGACCATCAGTTTGAGGGTGATAACTAGTGCTTGGAGTAAGCATTGTACCACACATTTTAAATAATTCTTGCCAAAAAGTGCTCATAAATTTACTATCTCTATCATTTACAATATTCTTTGGAAGCCCATGTAGACGGAACACCTCATGGAAGAACAAATCAGCCACTTGAGCTGCTGTAAAAGTGCTAGTAATAGCCATGAAATGAGCAAATTTGGTCAATCAATCGACCACAACAAAGATGAAATCCCTCCCTTGCACCTTGGGCAACCCTGTTATGAAATCCATAGAAATACTTTCCCATTTCTGATTTGGAATGGGTAGGGGCTGCAAGTAACCAACAGGAAACACATGCTCATTTTTATTAATTTGACATGTATGACATTCTCTGACATAATTCAAAACTTCATTTTTGAGCCCTTTCCATGAATACCTTTCACGGATCTGCTTGTAAGTTTTGAAATACCCTTGGTGATCAGCAAGAGGTATGTCATGAAATGATTGTAGAATCTGTTTTTTATCTTAGAATCAGGTGCCAAAAAGATTCTACCTTTATACTGTATCAGCCCATCAACCAACTTGTACCTTTCATCTTGCAAAGTGCCTTCAACCATAGTTTACATACTCGGAATTGGAGAGTACTCGGCAAGCCCAAAAATTTTGACTCGGGAAAAACTCGGCAAATACTCGACAAATACTCGGAAAATACTCGGCAAATGTGTGTGGATATTTATATGTGTATACTCAAGACTGCACTGCGCACACATACATATTTATAAACATACACAGGATGCCAAGTTTGCATGCATATACACACACAAACATATTTATATACACACAAACATGCCAAGTTTGTGGGTTTTTTGCGAGCTACTAGCGATTACTCGATAATTTGACGGGAGAAAATCCATCTGCATACTGCCCAAGAGTAAAAGCAGAAATTACTCGGCATGCATATTTTTTGGAGATTACTCAGCTACTCAGAGAGTAATCGGAGAGTATGTAAACTATGCCTTCAACAATGCTAGTTGCAAATGAATTTTTAGCATAATCAGCTAAAATCTGCTCCTTCCAATCTGTAGAAATCTCACTTAAGGAGCACAAATGAGGCTTTCTAGACAATGCATTAGCAACTATATTATTCTTCCCTTTGACATAGTCAATGTCAAAATCGTAAGCTTGTGGCTTACTCACCCATTTCTGTTGCCTCTCATTTAAATCCTTCTGATGCATGAAATGTTTAAGACTGTTATGATCAGTCTTAACAATAAATTTGCTCGCAACCAAGTATTGCCGGAACTTGGCTAATGCATGCATGATTGCAAGCATTTCTTTGTCATAAATTGAATAAATCCTTTCAGCTCCTCTTAACTTTCTGCTCTCGAAGACAATGGGATGCTTGTCTTGCATGAGAATAGCTCCAATCCCTTCTCCAGATGCATCACACTGCAATTCAAAAGTCTTGGAGAAGTCAGGTAAGGCCAACACAGGACACGAGCTCATGATCTGTTTGAATTTTTTGAACACACCTTGTGCATTTTGAGACCATGCAAATGCTCCCTTTTAGTGAGGTCGGTCAAAGGAGCAGCCATGTGAGAATAACCCTTGACAAACCTTCGATAGAATCCACAAAGGCCTAAGAATCCCTTCAAATGTGTCACGTTCTTAGGTGGAGGCCAGTCCATAATTGCCTTAATTTTATCCGAATCAACTCTGACCCCTTTAGAGCTGATTATGTGGCCAAGGTAGAGAAGTTTTGTTAGCCCAAACTCACACTTTGATTCCTTGGCAAATAGGCATTCTGATTCAAGAATACTAAGCACCTCATCTAAGTGCTTAAGATGTTCCTCCCAAGACTTGCTGTAGATTAGAATATCATCGAAGAAGATTAAAACAAACCTCCTCAACTGCTACTGGAAAATTTTGTTCATGCAAGATTGGAAGGTTGCGGGAGCATTAGTCAAACCAAATGGCATGACTAAGAATTCATAATGCCCAAAATGACATTGGAAAGCAGTTTTCTCGATGTCTGACTCCCTCATTCTGATTTGATGATACCCCGATCTGAGATCAATCTTTGAAAAATACATTGCACCATGGAGCTCATCAAGAAGCTCATCAATTTTGGGAATAGGGTATCTGTTCTTGATAGTTTTCTGATTTAACGCACGGTAATCAACACACATGCGCATGGTACCATCTTTCTTTTTCACAAGCACTACAGCTGAAGCAAAAGGACTCTTGCTTGGACGGATATGACCCATCTCCAAGAGTTCTTTGATGGCATTTTCAATTTCATCCTTCTGCTTCTTGGGGTACCAGTAGGGAGTAGTAATAAGTTAATAACCGGTTTTGCCCCATCTTCAAGCTCAATGATATGTTTAGTTCCTCTTTCTGGTGGTCTTCCTGGAGGTATACTGCCAAACACTTTACTCCTCTTTGTAATCAAAGACTGAACATCAGGATGGTAGTGTCTTTTGTCTTCCACTGGATTGGATGGTAAAATCAAACATTCAGCTGCCCATTCAATTTGATCATGCCGAATTAATTTCTCCATTCTTTTGAAGGACACAATCCGAGGACCTCCATTAGACAATCCTCTCAACACCACCATTTTTCCATTGGCTTGGAACTTCAACTCCATGGTTTGCAAGTTCAAAGTGATTTCACCAAGTGATCGCAGCCATTGAATTCCAAGCACAACATCAGTTTCTCCAATACCTATGACATAAAAATCATCTTTAACATCATAGGTTCCAAGTTGCATAGACAAATTGGAGATCTTTCGGTTGCAAGAAATTATAAAGCCATCTGCCACCATGACTTTGAATCCTTCAAATTCTTCCGTCTTAAGCCCTCTTCTTGCAACTAATCCTTCATCAATAAAATTATGCGTTGCTCCCATATCAATAAGAGCAACCATTCTCTGCCCACCAAGCATACCACGAACTCTGAAAGACTCATTCTTTTGAAAGCTTGTAAGTTGGGAAAAAGTATCACCACTTCCTTCCCCTCTTTCAGGTTCAACTGGAGCTCTTTCATCATCACTATACTCATGATAATATTGTTGTTCTGAAAAATCAAATTCTAATACATAATCAGAATAGGCCCCCATGTGATGTGAAAACCCTCTACCATAGCATCTATGTCCTTGAGACCATGGTTCGCGGCATGTATAGCAAACCCCATCTTTCCTTAGCTTCTCATGTAGCTCTTCATCCATCTTGGGAGGAAATTTTTTGGATGGAAGAGGAAATTGTTTCTTTTCTTTTTTATGATCATGAGGTTTTGAAGGAAACTTAGGCCTTGGAGCAGCCAATTCCATGCTTCTTGCTTTCCTTATTGCTTCCTCCAGGTTTGGCGGATCAGAAGCCTTAACCCACCCTTTCAATGGCTCCATAAGACCTTCTGAAAACAAAACAACAAGCCTTCTTTCGGTGATGTTGGGCACCATCACGGAAAGTCTTTGAAATTCTGTAATGTAAGAATCCAGTGAGTCATGTTGCCTCAGCTGAGCAAGTTCACGAAACTTGATTTTTGGATCCTTGGTGTCAAACCTTTCGATCAGCTTGTTGGTGAATTCTTCACAGGTATGAAGTTGGTTGTGGCCAAGAGTGACCAAACCGTGATACCATCACTCGTGAGCAGTTCCATCCAAATGCAATGTTGCAAATTTAATGGCATCTTCTTCTGGCATAGGCCTTGAGTGATAGGTAGTTGTCCAATTTCTGGACCCATGATCGAGCCGTGCACTTGTCGCTTCCATCATAATGGGCCAAAGTGACTTTTGCAAGTGCTTGTTGATAATCCATCTTAGGACCCATAGGAGCTCGAAAATCCTTCTTTCCACCTCTTCCTCTCTTCTGATTCATATACTGATCAAAAGTTAGATTCTCTCTGATTTCATAGGATAATCCATCTTAGGACCCATAGGAGCTCGAAAATCCTTCTTTCCACCTCTTCCTCTCTTCTGATTCATATACTGATCAAAAGTTAGATTCTCTCTGATTTCATAGGGAAGAGATACATACTCCATATAACTTTGTCTAACTTCATCCGCCATAGGGACTTCAAGATCGGCAAATGCTTATTCTTTAGGAGTAAAAGTAGGAAGTAATGGTCTTGGGGTTGATTCTCTTGAATTGGCAACATATTGCCCCACTGTTCTTCCTCTAGGATCTGAATTGGAGCCACTTGAATCTGATCCTTGCTTAGGTTGGACCGAGCTTACTTGCTGGTTAAATTCTGCAAATAACCGAGCCATCATTTCCATCATTGCATCAAACTTATTTTTTGCTCTGGAGTCACTGTCATTTGCTTCAAGGGCTGGTCCCTTACCCTTGTCTGGCATGTTCTCAACTAATGTCTCTTGATGATTCAAACCCTTTGAAAATGTTTCAATCTTAGGAAACTGAAATTGAACTCTGTTACCTCTAGTGTAGCACTTGAATTCTCTGTCACTCATCTGTTACTGAAGTGCTGAACACACAGGATGGCAGGATAACAAGCTCTGATACCACTGAAATATTCCCCCTTAATTTTTTCCCCAAAATTAACACACAAATCAGCAACCAAACACTGATTAGCATTAGCCCAAATGCAAATCAGCAAAGAAGATAACTCTAACCAAGAATGTTCACCAAGATCCCAATTGGGGCGAGGTGATAGCATATGGTCAGAGGATCGTTAGACATAAACAGAGCTGAAAGTACAATTCATCTGCTGATGCAGGCATCCACAAGCAGTGGGAATACTCCACTTATTCAGTGGGTGAGTTTACAACAATTATTAGGCAGCAAGCCAGCCTTTAAATCCACTCTTCCACTTATTAACGTGGGGGGAATACTCTCCACACAAGCACTTATAACGTGGGGGAAAATTACAAACAAGAAAGATGTTTATTCTAAAACTCAACCACTCAATTGTGGGAGTGTAAACTAATATAAAATTGCAGCAAATAAAGAAAACTCTATTAGTACTACTAACTAGCTTTACAAAGAATAAGAACAGCTGCAAATGGAATAGATAAGCTTCCAAAAAACATTAAACAATTAGAGTAACACTTCCTCTAACATTTACAATGATATAAGATGAAGAATTGAAGCTCAACTATCAAAATACAATTATTTAATAAGTCTGATATAGAAACAGCATTAATAGAAAATCAGACCAGCAATATCAAACCTCGTAGAATTGGATGTATCTTTGTCAAATTAGCTCCGAAAGCTCTCATACCACAAGCGAACAACAGCTAAGAGCTAGGCATCCATATTCCATCAAAGAAACGAGCCAGAAACAGAGGATAACATAAGGCTCAAATCCCAATGCAACCACAGAAAAGTACAGCCTCCTTGGAGAAGTCGACCTACTCTAGAAAAATCAGCAGTTAGAGATAAATTCCCAAACTTTGCAGAAAGGGTCGCCCCACACAGACATACAGCTCGGACGAATACCCAAAATGATATAAAAATCAGTGGCGAAGCTATGAGTATAAATTTGCTTTAGCCAATTACAACAACAGTACAAACAGATTATAAATCAGCAATCTGCTTGTAAATAAAATTACTATTGAGCGCTATCCACACTCTTGAATGAAACGTGGTCTTCAAAAATCTGCCTAGGAAGCCATAGTTTCAGGCCCGAAGAAAGAATGATTTGCTAAGCTTCCCCTTAGCCAGGTTCTGGATTCATTCCAGCAGTGTAACTTTGCTCTTCAAAAATATGCATAATCAGCTCATCATAAAACATCAATATATAGGCTTCAGTTGGCAAATGAAGCAACAAGAGACTCTTCAAATTCCAAGAAGTTGAATCACTTCAACTTCCAAAAAGGACGCCACCTTTTTTGCATTTTACGTTTTTGAAATAATAAAATATTACTCAACCTCCTTTAGGCGTCCAACTTCACTTTGCAACAATAAAGCATTTAATAATTCATTAAATGCACCATTGACCCCTTAATGACCCCCTTTTAAAAACAACATGAAGTGATCATTCCTAGGCGTGGGGGTACAACTGAGAAACATAAAAATGACTAAGTATAAAACTTAATCCATGGAGATAACCAAATCAAACTGAAACTGAAGAAGGACAAGATGACTTGAGCTGAACTGATGCCGATGCCACTGCCACAAATTGACTTACTAAAAATAGCCAACTGCTATAAATAGTAAATCCACAACAAAACTCACAGAAAATTGAACTGAGCTGGAAGCAGGACTTACTGAAAATGGAAACCCTAGATTTAGCACATCTGAGTAGCCTACAGATTTCCGGAAATAGGTTATCAGTCCACAAAGAGATCATTACTAAAAAGGGGACATTACATTAATCCAAGTGAAAATTCCATTTATCGGCTTCATGTCCACTAAATTGAGAAAGAAAATCTTATCGTCAACATGGCTAATGATGATTGAAGACCCTTAACCCCTCCTCTTTTCTCGTTTAAGATAGCAATAGAATTAAAGTTGCCTACTACAATCCAAGGAAGAACCAAAATGATAGAACAAACAAGTCTAATATGAGACCAAGGCAACATCTTACTTGAGAAGGCTGTGGGAGCATAGGCATTTGTAAGCAGAATAGAATCCCTATAGTCAAAGCAAGGAGCAACCAAAGAGATTGAATTTTTGCTTTCAACCCACCTAGTTGATGTGATTATGTGGGGATTCCAAAGGAATGCCACCCCTCTAGAAGAACCTTGTGCTCCAATACAACAACTTCCCTCCTCCAAATCTTTGAAGATAAATGGTCCATATCTTCATTTGAAAGCTTTGTTTCCTAAATAAAAAAATATTTGGTTTGTGAACTCGAATAAGATCTCGAGTAGTCTTTTGTTGAGGGTTGCTACCCAAATCCCTAACATTCCAGGAAGCCACAATTATTTTGGGGGATTATAAAAGTGAGTATCTAGCATCCTTATGACACCAGATTCCACCAAAGATTCCCCTATCAATTTCACTTTATCCTGATTATTACAGCTGTTTAGCCACTTATAAAATACTGATATAAATATTTGAAATCATATAGATAAAAGGAAGCAATAGCAAAGTCTTTTTCTCTCCAACCTTTGATACATTTTCTTTACCCCCTTTTTGGATGTTCTTTTGAAGGAGCCCTAGAATGGGAGGAGCCTTCGTTCTACTATCTTCCTTTTCCTTTAATTCTAGTAGAGAATTCAAAAAAATAATAGCAACATTTGGCTCTATTTGATTATTTGTGAAAGGGATAGATGCCACACCATCTGTGTGAGTCTTTGGCACCTCTAGTTGATTATCATTTTTCTCAAGAGGACTAGATTTTGGAACTCCCCCTCCTTCCAAAGGAATTTTCTTTTCTAAAATGGTCCTTGGGGTTACCTGATTCTAGAAGATGCAAATCTTGACCAACCATAATAATGTTATGCTCACCAAAGTCCTCAAAACTTTCAAGAACATCAAATTTATTACCAAGAATCCCTTTAGAAATGCCTTTGTTCTGACAGTTAGAAGTCTTCAACCTTGATTGGGCTTTAACTAGAATGAATCCATCAGAGTCGAGCACAACAGATTGAATCGAGGTCTTTCCTATAGCTATTAGATTTGAAATTTGTGCTTCAAGAGATGGAAGAGGAGATTTAGGACTCATTTTTATACAATTTATCTAAAGATGACCATATTCATGACAAGCCCTATAGTGAAATGGAAGAGCTCCATAGTCAATTTGTTGGATCCAACTCATGTTGCTCAATTTGATCTCCAAGGATTCAGGAAGTGGATTATTTAGATTAATTACCACGCACAGGTGGGAAAAAGTGGCAAACTTCCTATCAAGGGTTTGATGGGAAGGTTCTAAGGGTTTCCCTATGATTGCTGCTATGGATTGCAAAATATCAGGATGCCAAAACTTCAAAGGAAGCCTTGAGAGGTGAATTTAGATAGGGATTTTAGAAGGAAATTCCTCCATCTGATCAAACCCCACATGCCAAGGTTTGATAAATAACCTCGCTTGGTTATGGAAATAGGGGGCCTCCTTCAAATTTTTTAATTCGGTTTGCTATCTGAGAGAAAACTATAAAAAACTAGCCATTTGTTGCCAAGATGATATCCATGTTGCCTCAAGATTCCAATTTTTCCTGACACATGATTCAAGAAAGGGCATATAAATCCTAAGGCCCATAAACTTACATATAATAGCATGCTCTGACAAATACACGACATCTTTGGCAATAGCTTTTGGATTGATAACCAAAATGGGACGATCAAGACTTTTCTATAGACAACCATTGGGTCTCGGATGAAACCTTGAAGAATAAATAGATTTGGATTTATGAGTCGCATGCCTTTAAAAGCTCACCGCATTTGCATGGTTGGACGAACCAGATTCCATCCCTTTTAGCACCTCTTCATCCGAGTGGACTACATCTTTGAAAGATGAAGGGGGGTCCCTTGGACCTCCATGCAGTGCCATGCAAGCACCCAAAGGAAAGAAAAAAAATATAGAATAAACATATATCAAATGAAAACTAAACACTTTAAGCCAATATCCTCCAAATGCCAAGCGCCAAATACCAGTCTGAGCAGTATACAAACACCAAAGACAAATCCAAGCATAGAAAGAGAACAACTGGAAGTTTGGGCAGAAAAAAGCCCCTAAACAAATTAAAAACCAGCAAACAGTGCACAAAATCAGAAAAGGAATCAATAAAAGGCAATACAGACCCCCAAGCTCCTGCATGCACTGGCATGCAAGAGCCAACAAACAGGAATCTTCACACCCAAGGCACACTTACAATTGCCATCTCCACTCACGCGCTCCTGTTCTTGTTAAAATTTTACTTCATGTGACTTCACTATCTTGGCTCGAAGAATGATTCCAAATTTTTCCATGAACTTGCACTATGATTGAATATAGTTGTCATTGGTTCTTGACTAGTGCCTTCATTGGCCAACCGATCAGCTACTATATTAAGATTTCTTTTGCAATGATTGGAACTAATCATTTTGAACTTCTCTTTTAGGTTTTGAACCTCCTCTAAGCATCTATTAAATTTCCAATTCGGACTTTTCCCCTTGTTAAATAGAATTTATCACAATCACAAAGTTGCCTTGTACTATCATCTTGGTTTGGCTTTGAGAGATCACTGACCCTAGCCCTGTTACTAAATCTTCCTATTCGGCTTCATTGTTTGTTTGTATACCTAAACATAGGGAGCCTCCATATAGCATGTTGCCTATAGAATCCTGGATCACAAAGACACCTCTGGCAATGCTTGGATTCACCCATGCAGCACCGTCGAAGTTTAGTTTGGTGTAGTCCTTTTGGGGAGGAGACCATAGCTCAACTTGGGGGCTCACTGGCCCTTGATCTTTATGTGCTTTATTATTTTAAAATGATATTGTAGTTCATGGTTTACTAAAGTCAAGAATTTTGCAGTAACTAGGATAAATGTTCAGCCGAGTCATCTTGTAGGAGAATGTCAATCTATCGCCTTTCCACGGAACCACATTTTCCTAATGGAATGCATTTGAAATAATGGATTCAATTTCATCATGATGCATAATGTTTTAAGTCAATTCTCTTCTATTGGACCTTCATATGTGTACAAATTAAATTCCCACAAATTTGTCATATTAATCTCGTGTGCCAGATTATGTAGCCGATTGCTAAGAGGAGGGCAACATAACTGTCCTTTTGGAAAGTAACTATATATAGCTGATACAAATCTAAAATATTCTCAAAGAGGAAGTGCATATACAGGAAGCCATCAGTTCTATAGAGGCAATGAGGTCTCACATTTTAGCCCTGCCAACATTTTCAACATCCACAGTTTTAGCAGTCAATTTTGAGTCCAAACAATGTGAGAAAAAGTCACTTCTTATAGAAGGAATTTGGTATCAATGTGGATTTTTTCTGGAAAGGGAAGGCAGCAGCATTGACATAGACTGGCAGCAGCTGCTTTTATTATTGTCTACCTCCATGTTGACTATAATGGCTGGACAGGCTATGTCCAGTCCTTTTCTGGCACCCAATTTCAGCAGGTATCTGAACCCATTGATCTTCCCAATGGTGCTGTGTCAGACAGCACTTGCTGTCTTCAATTCCCTTCAGGAACCACTGCAAATGGCATTGTATTTCCAACAAGCCTCCCAATGCAGATCCATCAAGATTCACATTTATTTAACAATACATACATTAACAAATACGACATGGAATTGAGCACAATGAAGCCACTTAACTTGAGCAAACTGCACAGTTTTGCATAGCTAGCAAAAGTACATTGCACATACTGCAGCAGTGCAAAATGCATTCGTTCCTTTTCAATATTTTTTTAGTGTTTTTTTTGGTTTTGTTGTGAAAAATGGCATCAGCCAGCAAGATGTCCTGATGTCACTGTGTCAGTTGAGAGACCCCAAGGATGCCTGGGCATCCCCATTGCATTCATAAATGGGAGGATGTCCATGGAATAATCTCCCAAATTAAGGACATCCCCAGTTTACATGTTTGTTGGTGATGGGGTAGAGACATTTAATCCGCATCTATGAGTCAACGAAATGTCCCCATTTCCCACAGTGGATGAAAAATCTCTGCCTTTGAGTACACAAATTCTAATACATCCTTTGGCAATTTCAGAGTATTGCATTACATTTGCTTTTTCCATT
>VDFB02278888.1:0-51157 GCA_007258455.2 Sequoia sempervirens
ATATATATATATATTCTCACATTTTCACAACCTTTAAAAAAAATCTATTTTCTATTTTTTTCAAATCTATATATGAAAACATGCATATAGAAGTAACAGATTTATATGAATATATATCAACAAATACAAAAAGATATAAATACTCATTATTATGATTGTATTTAAATGTATATATTTATATTTATATGTATATGTATTTCTAAAAATAAATAATATTTCCATTATTGCATTTAAATGTATATGCATGTATATATAAATAAACATTTTTTCATAAGAATAAATAATATTTCAATTATATTTATATATATATGCAGTTAAAATATGCTATATATATGTGGGTGGTTGGGTGGGTGACCCTCCACGTGGGCGGAGGGATTTTTTAGGGGTATGACTTGGATCCTACATGGTCTTATTGTTGAAGTCGTCATTGTCGATTTGAGTGGAGGGAGTGGAATTGACAAGGGGTGTTCGTCTTGGTGTAGTGGACATGCGACAAGTACATGCATCAATGTTAGTTGGCGAATTACTATCATTTCAAGGCTTGCCTTGCATTAAAGGTTGGTGGCAAAGGACGAATGATCATGCAAGGACAGATTGCCTTTCATTGAAATAATTCCTCGCTCGTGCGATGTGAGTTCAGCTTTGCTATCATGGGTAATATTTATGGGTGTTGTTGTCAGCGGGTTGGTAGAGTGTGGATTGCATTGTTTATGTGGTGTTATCGTTGGTGGAAATTTGGCTGATGGCGTTCAGCTTCTGGAGGCTTCCAAGATGGAAAAGTTTGGTCGCTCCAAGTTCATAATTTTTGTTTCTATGGATGGGTTGGATTCATTTAGTGCGGACACACCCATTTCTTTGTTGGCGATGGAGAGACAAGCTACTTTTAGAGAAATTACTGACCAATGGCTTAAGCATGTTCTACTTGACAAAGATCCTCTGGTTTTGGTAGCGATAAAAATGGTCTTAGGGAAAGGCCATTTAGAGAAGAAGGAGTATGTGAGGGATAATGCCTAAATCTCCTTGTGCTTCTTGGCCTCATTGCCGGATGTTGAGGTTCCCAAGGCAGAGGCTAAGGACTTGCTCGTGCACCTGTTTCGAGAGGATTTGGTGGGCAGTTTAGATGAGACGTTAAAGGCGGCAATTGTTGGCAAAGGGATCCCATGACCAACAGACTTGGAGCTACTCTCGAAAATGGATGAGGTGGTGAAATTTTTCCCTTTCCTTCTAGATTTGAAAGGGGATGATCTTATGAGGCATCAGATGATTTCGGTCATGGCGGTGGAATTTCTAAAAAGGAAGATAGGGTTAGTGGTGGAGGATGGTTTGGACTAGGTGGTTGATTTTGATACTTTTTTCTAAATTGAATTGGTTTCTATTAGGTTCAGTTTCTTTTTGTTTTGGTAAATTTTTCTCTTTGGCTGGAAGTTTAGTTTATGGGCTTACTAGTTATGGCTTAGTCTAAGCCATTTTTGGTCGATTTTAGAGTCCCTTTCGGGCTAGTTGAAGTGGGTTTTTGCTAGTTTTTTTGGCAACTGGTTGGGTGATGGTACTTCGTGCTCTAGCAGATGTTCTATATGGCTCTTTTTTAATTTTAATAAAACTATCAAACTCTTACATATAAAAAAAAATGCTATATAAATATTGTATATAGCGCATATTGTAACTGATTTATATGAATATATATCAACAAATACAAAAAGATATAAATACTCATAATTATGATTGTATTTAAATGTATATATTTATATTTATATGTATATGTATTTCTAAAAATAAATAATATTTATATTATTGCATTTAAATGTATATGCATGTATATATACATAAATATTTTTTCATAAGAATAAATAATATTTCAATGATTATATATATATATATGTGTGTGTGTGTGTATGTATGCATGTATGCATGTATGTATGTGTGCATATATGTATATGTATATGTATATGTATATGTACATGTATGTGTATGTGTATGTGTATACACATATATACATGCATATGTGCATACACATATATACATGCATATGTATATATACATATACATGTACATATATCTATATATACATACACATATACATATATCTATATATATACATATACATACATATATACATGTATATATGTATGTATATATGTATATCTATATGTGTATGTCTGTGTGTATATTACAACTATATATAAATAGCAATATGTATGGAAAGATAACAATATAACATTATATTTTTAAAAGATTTATATTTATCAATAAATTATATAATTGTCAACTTTATTTTTTTAATTTAGAGATAAATTTATTCTTAATATTAATCAAATTATTCCAACTATAATAAAGTTATATTTCTTATAAGAATGAATGTTCCTATAATAAATAAACTATTTAATTATTAATAATTATCAACTTCACTTTTTAAATAAGATCTAGAGAGTCAATATGCACAAATAAGAAATTAATCTATATTTGCACAATGAGAGTTTACAATAGTCTATTAACATCAAGATAGGGTTTGAAGATGCACAAGGATGACTTCTTTCTAGTCTTTATCAAATATGTAAATTAAGTCTTTACAACCAAGCCAATAGAGGCTTGCTCACCTCCCAACCATAGATTTTACTCATAAGCCCACCCCTCAGCTAGGAGCTTCTCAAGAAAATTAGGTTTCACAATACACAATAAAGAAATTACAATCATAACTCAACAACAATCAAAGCTTGAAAAAAAGCTTATGAATATTGACAAGATTCATCAATATAGGAGAGGAGGGGACTCTCTCTAAATGGGGAAAAGAGAATATAAATATAACAATTCAATCAAGTATCAATATGAAACATTATCCACAATATTGTTCAATATCCTCCCATATCTAACACCATAAACCATCTTAACACAACATCTCCAACATATAATCTCATGAAAAATCGTTAGGAACTCATGCCAAAATTTATTTGCCAAGTTATCAAGAAATATTTTTTTATAAAAATATTTAACACATCTCCAATATATAATCTCATGAAAACTCATAAGGAACTCATACCAAATTATATTTTTCAATAAATACATATTTTATCCAATGAGGATCCACACCTCTCAACCCCACATGGATTTCTCATACCTAAATAGGAGAGCCTAACTCAAAACTCCCATCTCGAGAAAATACATAAACACAAAACCCAAACTCAACAAATGGAAACTACAACCAAGGTCAAACCAATATTGGAATGCAAAAAACAAACAACACATTCATCTTACATTATGTAGCCTATCTGTTGGACTTAGGGAACACTAAGAGGGGGGGGGGTGAATCAGTGTTCAGCAAATTTGACTTTCAATTCAGATCTTAAATCATTTTTAGCACATGAACAAAAATAAAGATGCAAGCACATAAACAAGATGATCAAGACACCAATATTTTTACATGGAAACCCTGTTAAGGGAAAAACCACGGTGGAGGTTAGTCCACAATATTATACCCTGTTAAAAGTATAAACAAAAAGGGAATGCACTTGCATTCAGGCACACTGCCTAGAGCTCATTGCTCAAAATAAGAAAGGCTTGCTGCCTTACAAAATGTTTGTGATTACAACAAAAATGAACTGAGAAGATAGCATCTACAAATGCCTAGATTCAGTTCTGATGAAGCTCATAAAATAGATTCTGGACCTTCTGTCCAATTCACACTTTTGTTTTGCTTTTCTCTACTTTGCTACAACAACCCTTCTGTTGCACAATCAAAAAATCACTCAACAGATCTTCTGATGTACGCTCATACAACTGCTCTAAACTTTTTCACACACACCTTCATACAACATCATGCTCTCTTACAAAAAGGAATTATTGTTCTCATATATACATCCGCTAGCAAAGATTGTAATCACTTAAGTCAGCTTCAATAAAACATGAAATATTCTCCAACAGTCGGCTCAAATTACCAATTAAAATTAATGCACACCCACACAAGTCAGCTAGACTATAATTGGGACCCAAATCAAAATTCCCAACAGAAAGAAATATTAAAACTACTCCTTATACATCTATGACATGCTATAAACATCAAGTCGGCCATAATGAGAGAATAAATAATAAATCATTCTACCGAATCTCTTAACTCATACACCGATTGCTACAATATCACAAAATTTATCAATAAGGTAACATAAAATCTTAGCAAGCTTTCCTAGGGGTCCACAACAAAAAATGGTGATCTGGTGAACCATACGGATCGACTGGCTAACCAGATACCCTGTTCTTCATACTTTTTTTTGGTAACACATTACCTACTACAATTCTTGCCAGTGTAAGTAGATCATGATCTGCAAACTGAGATAATGACTTCAGTTTCCATCAATGACAACACTAGAAGCCATAAACAATCTCCCAAAGCCATATGCCAACACTATCATGGCTTGAAGATGGCTCAATATAAAGGATATAGAAAGGTGTGGCTTGAGGGAGACTCATTAAATATTATCAACAATATGAAGAAGTCTTTTGCCCCCTCTTGGAGTGTTGAACCCTTATTTTGGATTCCATTGAAATTTTAAATTCTTTTGATGAATCTTATATTTCTCACATTTTAAGGGAAGGTAATGGTCTTATAGATGTCTCTGCTAACATTGGTGTTAGCGGATATAGGGTTTGGGATGTGGATGACCCCCTTCCCATTGAGGCACTTGCTTGTCTTAATAATGATTTTCAAAAATGCTAAGTTGGATGGTGGCTTCATTATGATCTGTGCTCACATGACCCTGTTCATGTGGCAGATGATTGTATGGAGTGATAGTGAGGTGGATTGTGCTTAGGCTTATGGTAATTCGAATGACCTCCATATGGGACAGCCTTCTAGGCTAATTATGACCCCCTGCCAACATGCCATTGTCACACGAATTATGGGTATTTCCTGGCCTTCATTCTCTAGGCTTTTCTTAATTGTCTGTAAGGTTCTCAAACTTTTGGGTTTTGTTAAGCTTGTGATCATGTGTGGTGATAGAAATAGGGTGGATCCTTTCTCCTATGACACCTTGAAGAATAAGACTGAGGTGTGGAATAGATTGCAGAAGGGTGGGATTACACCATACTTGGAGCAGCTCCATGGGAATGCACAAATGATCTATAGGGAGATTTTGTTGAGGAATTGATGAGGTACATAACCTTAGAAGGTCGATTCTCTGCTATTAATTCTTATCACTTTTTTCTTTTGAATCACTTTCATTATAAGAATAAAGTTTCCTTTTCGTTCTATCTTTTGGTTCCGTTGGAGAGTGGTCTTAAGGATCATAAAAGAAATCCTAAGAACCTTGTGCTACATGTTGGTTTAATTCTTCATATAAAAAATTATGCCAAGCATTTTGTGGTTCCTAAGCAGCCTAAAAAGGCTCTTAAAGGTAAGCAAAAGAAACCGGCCCTAGAATATGAGACTATGTCGGAGGAGGAACCGGTGAGTCTGAAAGGGAAAAAGAAGAAAGTGGTTTTAGAGGAGTCTGAGTCGAAAGAGGATGAAGATTGTGTTCCTGATTCTTAGGCTTCTATGTAAATTTATTTGCAGACCCCTACCCTAGGTAAGAGTGGTAAAGGTATCTCAATTCCTAACCCAAAGGATTATGAGACTTGCAGTGAGAAAGGGGTTGGTGTTAAACCTTGTAAATCTAGGCCTGTCGCTCCCTCTACCCTCTTGAAAGAAATGATTGATGCTGCTAAGGATGTCACTCCTCTACCCCCTGTTTCGGGGTCTAAGAGAAATAATGGTTTGAAGGAGGAAAGAAGATGGCTAAGAGGTCAGTTAACCCTAAGCAGGAGGAGCATGTTGTTTTGTCTTCGCTGATTGGTGGCGGGCATGATGCTATGGAAACGCTTCAAGAGGGGATGGAAAAGTAGAATAGGAGGACGATGGTTGAGGACATTGTGAGCTCTCTCCGTAAAATTAAAATGCCAATGATTGGGGTTAAAGGTAAGGAGGTTTGTGAGAGCTAGGATAAGAATATTATCTCCCAAGAGGGTGAAGCAGAGGCTAGGTATGTGTTTAACTTTGATTGGGATCATTTTCCTGATGTTTTGGGTCTGGCTAAGGAGAGTACATCTTCCTTGTTTAAATTTTTCAAATGGTTTTTTCATGAGATTAATATTACTAATGTGAGGGTTTAAGGGGTTGTCATCAAAGTTGGGGAATCTTTGCAATCTTCTATAAAGACTCAAGTTGACTAGCTATATGACTCCTTAAAGATTGTGGCTGAGGAGATGCTTAAGATGGAGCAATTTTTTGAACAAAGAATTGTGACTTTGGAAGAACAGATGGATAGGGTCAACATGAATTTGGATAAGATTGTTGAAGTGACTAAGTCTGCTATGAGATACAAGGCTAAGGGTCTTCCTATTCTCAATGAGAAGGCCAAGAAATGGATGGAGGAAGCTCCTAGTGATAATGAAGTTGTTGGGGAAAGGCAAGTGGTGGAGGAAGCTTCGATTGAAAAGGCTATTGGTTTGCAAGATGTTTTGGTTAAAGAGGTAAATGTTTTGGGTTCTGATGCTAGAACTTGCAACAAGACCAAGATGTAAGCTAGGGTCCCTGTTAAAGAGACTTCTAAAGTTATGGATGTGCATTAGAAGATTATTGAGAGCGACATGGAAGATGCTAATATTTTGAAGAATATGTAGTTTTTTGTTTGTGTTCCTCCTTTTTGGAAGTTGTCTTGTTGATGTTTTGCTACGTGTTGGTTGTTGCTTCTTCTATTTAGTTATCTTTTGAAACAACTTTCCTTTCTATAATGGGTTTCAGGGCCCCTTCAAAACCTATTTTACCTCTAATCAAAAACACATTCATCTTACATATTTTAAAAAGAGGAAGTTGTAAAGTATACCTCTGATGAAGCTAAAGGTGAAAGCAATGATCCATGTTGAAGATACTTCAAATAATATCTTCTTCTAAGCTCCAAGATCTTAAGACTGCACTCTCTCACCCCCAAGAAGAAAAATGAATACAAATTTACCTTCAACCTCTTCAAGAGGGATATAAATAATGAATTCAATATCAATTGACCTCTTAAATGGAGAGTTGAAAAATAGCATCATACTACTTCTCATCTATTTACACAACTTCCAAAGAGTCACATGACTCCCTCTATACTCACACATGTGTGAGACTATGGGATGGGGAAGTTTCATAGTGTAATTCTTCATAAAAAATTAACGAATGGTTGGATGATATTTAAAAGAACTTGCCTTCTACCCCAATAAAATTTTTGTTACTCTTCCCAAGCATGCACTTGATCTCCCATGTCAAATTCTTCCCCATAAATCATGTCAAATAATATAACACATGCAAAATCAAGAGGAACCCAAAATAGAATTCATTCTTGAGATCCCAATACAAATATGTATTTTCCACCATTTTCTATGCAAGATTTGTATTGTGATCAAATCCATCCCTGCTCCTAACATTTTTATACCTTTTATAGGATAAAAAATTGGGAACATAATATTCATGGGCTATACACAAAAGGTTCAACCCAATGCATGCACAAGCTACTATAATCTTGTTATCAAGAATCTCACTAACAATGATCCTACACAAACCCATTCAACTACAACCAAAACATCTATCTAATCTTGCATATGACCAATAATTTATTAATTATGCCCCTTAAACTTAAATAGGGTTCCTCCTCAATATTGTGCATATCATTAATTAAAATATAGGCATCCCATATATTGACTCAAGATTGAATTTTGTATCCCTAGTTAGATAAATGATTCTATTATAGAATATGCTAATAAGGAAGCATACCAATGGCTCTACATTCCCAAAGTATGGTATTTTGGTTAAACTAAGAAGCCATGTTTTTGATTGGTTAAGTAGGGAAAGGGCCTTGACCCAAACAATTTAGTACAGCATTAGAAGAACAGCAGGTGGATAGAACAACAAAAAAAGAAGCCCACCAAACTTCCCCCCTCCCACAAGCAAAAAGCTTAACCAATACCCATACGATCAAACATAGCAGTTCTATCAAAAGTATCAAAATAGCTTAACCTATCATAAGTAGCATCCATCCCATTTAACTTATAATACCTAATAATATCAAGCTTAGAGTCCATACTAAAACAAGAAGTACTATCAGCATTACAAACATTAAAGTTCAAGCACCAGCGGCCATTAACAGTTTTATCATCCTTAGAAAAAGCACCAGAATAAACCATCAAAACAAAAATCACAGAACAACAAAACGAAGCACCATAGTTATGCTTCCTTAATCAGCTTCGAGGCAGTCAGCAGGTCCTCAATAGTGTCATCCACTGTATCCTTCAACTCCATCTTCCCAGAAAAATTCACACCCTCATTTTTCACTTTTTTCTTTTGTTTCTTTTTAATTTTACCCATACCCGATATTGTAGCCATTATAGCCCTCTTCATGACAGCGTCAACCACCGAGCATAAACTCTTAACTTCCTTTTCTAGAGCTTGGATTATGTTGTCCTTGTCCTGCTCTTGCATTTGTTTCTCTAAAACTTTCAGTCTTTTCTCCAATCTATTTATATTACCACCATCCTTGACTTTTCTCTTAATAGCTTTTTCAAGAGCTTGAATTTTGCTATCCCCATCCTTCTCTTGCATCCCTTTTTCCAAAACTTGCAATCTTTCCTCCAATATTTTAATTCTCTCATTACCACCATCCTCAAAATTTTCTTCCTCCTGATATTTTGTTTCCATCCTCTCTTGGTTATCCATGACATTCTATTTCTCCTCCTCCTAGGCCACCTCTTGTTGCGACTCCTCTTCTTTGTCTTCATTACCATTTCCACCATCACTTTCTGAATTTGAATCTTCATCCTCGGCCGAATCACTTCCAGGCTATCAGGGATCTCCTATGTGGAAGAATCATTATCCTCCCTTGATTTCTTATCATTGCTTTCTTTTGGGCTATGGGTACTCTTTTCCTCTGGGCTCTACAAATTTTTACTTCTTTCTTCCCCCTTCAAAGCCACCATTTCTAGTCTCTTAGACCTTCTACCAACCGAATTTGAGCATTCTGCCTCATTGTCATCAGGTATAGTTATCATGTCTACCTCTTCCCCCAGTTCTCGAATAATTAGTTTCCTCTTATTTTTAGCCCCCAGGGTCCATAGAAACATCCCTTATTTTTTCTAGTGTAACCTTAAGCAGATCCTCCTACACCGATTCATCAGGGTTAGAAGACTTCTTACTAGGTTTTTTGGCTGGGGAATGGGGTTGGTCTTCAATAAGCTCAATTTTCACAGAGCTTTGGGGCTTGGGGTTTTCGAGCAATTTGAGGGATGGGTTTCTCTGTGGAGTCTTGGTCCACACAAATTTGCAGATGGCTCTTATAAGTCCCTAATGTAACGGTGGGTTGGCTCCATGCATTAAACTTTGGCTCAAGGAAGAAAATAAGAAGAATGAAAGGTTAATTTTTTCAAGATGTCTTATGTGATTGAGAATGGGGAAATGATACTCATGGATAGACTAGAAGTGCCCCTCAAGGGTAAAATACTTCATAACAATGAAACAAACATTATGGTACGGGGGTGGAAGCTTAACCCTAGAGTAGCCATTTTGAAATCTTTCGGCTTTTTCTTTGTCTTCAAAGAACTTCTCAATGTAATCTTGATACTTACCATTACTAACCTTGGCCACCCTCATTCCTTCATATGCCAATCTCGTCACCTATGCAATTAGCTTCGCATCCACTTTAAACTGAATGTTTCCCAGATTAACTTCGCCATCCCTCCATGCATTGGAAAACTTGTGGCTTAGTTTTTCATTATATCTGTCCATTGCTACAAAGTATGGGGTGAAACCTGCCCTCTCAAAAAGACCCCAAACCTCCTCATTGTTTCGGAGTGACTCATATTTGTGGTGTTCAGTTCACTTCTTGGGGCCTCCCATGGTGTTGTCTTGGCTATGGTAATTCTTAGGGATGAGAAGGAATTCTCTTATGTGTCCGGTGTTCTCAACACTAGCGACAGGAAATTCTAAAAGTTCAGTTTTAATGGTAACTCTGTGGCTACTCATTTGAAACATAAACGGCTTAGGGTTTTTTCTGTAATGCATTAAAAAACTAATGCCTTGGTTATCACCTTTTCAAATATCATCATTATTGAGAGTGACAACTCTGCCTTCCTTTCTAGTAATGATAACTCCTATTGTATTCCTTCTTTTGTCTTTGCTACAAACACAAGTCCATCTATCATTTCAGAGATCAAACTCAATATTTTTTCTCATGTGACTTATTTCCTTAAATAAACCTTTCTTGTCGAGGTATGATGCTCTGCAACCCAGTTGTCCTTTCCATCTTTGTCTTTTCATTTCATCGGGACTTGGCAGTCCTCTAACAACGTGCTTCCTCCTTCATCCAGTCAGCTTGCCATCACGCATCCATAGGGTCCACATCTTTGCTAGACACCTTGACCCATCACTCTTTTTAATCATTATCATTCTTGTCATCATAACCCCTTATTTGAATATTTCTCCCGCCAAGTCTATCCCCAACAAGAATTTCTTTAATTTGGTTAGGAAAATTAGAGAAATCCCAAAAATTTAAATTTTCCTGATTAACACCTAGGTTGATCATAGCATCTGCGACCTTATTTCCTTCCTTAAAGGAATGGTGTATTTTATAATATTGAATATCTTGTATCATGCTTTTACAATCTTCCAACAAATATTTGATTTCTTATGGGATTTTACCCTTATTGTTAAGATAGTCGATGATCAACTTTGAGTCTCCTTATATAATCACCTTACTGTACCCCTTCTCTTTGAGATAACTGACTCCAATCCAAATAGCATAAGCTTCGACAAATTTGTTCATTCCTGCTCCTAAACCGTTGTTATATCCTACCAAATAGGTTCCTTTATCATCCTTGATCACTCAACTAGCAGCATCCCATCTTGGATTCCCTTTTGAGCAACCATCAAAGTTGCATTTCACCCATCCTAGATCCGGGGGAATCCAAATAGTATTCTTTCTGATAAGTTGTTTTTCCCAATTTATATTATTTAAGTCATGGGAGATCCCCCATTGTTGTTTATGCTTAACTCTTGTTGTGTTGGCCCTTTCTTAGCTTGGTTATACAAACAACTTTCCAAGTTTTCTTGAATTTTTCTTTTTACAGTTAGACATAGTTCCTTACTACTCTTAGCTATATCTCTAAACACCCTATTGTTTCTTTCTTTCCATAGGCCCCAAGCCAGAAACGGGGGAACTTGTCCCCATAGATAAATGATAATATTATGAGAGTAAGGACAAAAATTCCATCCTTCCACAAACATTTGAACATTGGCTAGGAAAACCTAGTGATCCACCTTCAAAATTTTGAGAAAAAAATCAAAGACTTCTTGAGCATAAGAACATTGAAAGAACAGATGTATGATAGTTTCCTCTTGTTCATTACAAAGACTACATCTATTGAACATATACCAACCTTTTTTCTTTAGGTTGTCTATAGGAAGGATCTTACCATGTAGAACCATCCACCGAAAACAATTAATTTTTGGGATTAAATTCTTCCTCCATACCTTGAGCCAGTTAAAAGATCCCAAATTTTGAGTTTGCTGCATCATGGATTCATAGGAAGATTTAACAGAGAACCTACCAATAGCATTTTTTGTCCAGATCCATTCATCTTTTCTATTTCTTGAGAAGAGGTCAGGATTTCCAATTTGATTCATAAGCAATTCTAAAGTAGCATCCCAGTTCTGTTGTCTACTTCCCCTTAGAACAACACTATTCATGTAATCTTTGAAGCCTATCCACCTGGGTCTCAACCCTTCCCAAACCAAGTAGTTAGAGACTTTTTTTCCAATACCCCTTTTCAATCTAATTCTAATTTATTGGAGGCCTTCAGAAACTGATAGAGGGATCTGTGTGGACCAGGTATCTTCCCAAAAATTAGTACTTAGCCCATTCCTGACCCTCATTTTTGCTCCTTTAGTCAGGATTCCTCTTGTTTTAAGAAGATTATTCCAAAACACTTATCCATACGAAAGCTCCTTCTTCCTAATAAAAAAACTAGCTTCCTTATTCTTTAGATAGTTCGCCCTTAAGATTTGAGCCCAATCTTTTTCACCTTCTAGGAGAAAACAACCCATTTTCTCCATTAGAGCTTTATTGAACAATTTCAATCTTCTAATTCCCAAACCTCCTGCTTTCTTTGAGGCACAAACCATTTCCCACTTGATGAGTGCCATTCTTTTCCTTTCCTCCACCCCCGGCCATAAAAATATTCGTTGAATTGTTTCAATTCTCTCAGCTATATACACTAGGCTATTAAACATAGATAGGTAATAGACTGGTATATTCTATAGAGAAGCCTTTAAGAGCTGAATTTTTCCTGCCAAGCTCAGCAATTTGCCTTTCCAACCAACCAGTTTCTTTGGACTTTCTCCACTATATAGTTCCAATAGTTTTTATTCAACTTTTGAGAAAATAGAGGTGGGCCAAGGTAGGTATTAGGTAACTCTTCCTCCTGACACCCCAAGACCCTTATGACTTTATTTTTCACAATTGGGCTAGTATTAAAAAAATAGATTTTTCTTTTTTGGTAGTTTATACACTGGCTTGATAATTTAGCATATTTATCAAGAATAGCTTTCCATTGTTTAGCTTCAACTATATATGCCTCCCCCATAAGAATGGTATCATCAACAAACTATTGATGTGAGGCAGGGGTAAGGAAGAAGCAACACAAAAACCTTTCAAAAATTTAGTATTAAGTTGTTTCTATATGTTGCAGCCTAAAGCTTCAGCCATAATGACAAAAAAATAAGGAGACAAAGGATTCCCCTATCTCAAACCCCTGCCTGGTGAGAAAAAACCATGGGGAATACCATTAACCAAGATCGAGTACTTCGGAGTAGTGACACAAGCTTTTATCAAATTGAGGAATTTACCAATGAAGCCAAATTTTCACAGAACAACAAACAAAAAATTCCAGGAAACCCTATCATAGGCTTTGGAGATGTCTAATTTCAACACCATGCTTTATTTCTTAATATAATCCATAGAGTGTAAGATCTCATGGGTGTAGATTGTTGCATCCAATATTTGTCTTGAACAAAATCCTTCTGGTTAATCGCAATCAGTTTTCCCAAAACTAGTTTCAACCTGTTTACTATGATTTTAGAGAAAATATTATAAGTGGTGTTGCATAAACTTATTGGTCTATAATCATTCATTGAAGCAACCTCATTAGTTTTGGGAATTAGGGCTATAAAGGTGGTATTCATCTAATTCAAGATTCTTCCTGATCTGAAAAAATCCTTAACCACATTAAAGAGATCCTGAGACTATATCCCAGTAAACTTGGAAGAAACTGGGTAGGAATCCATCTAGTCTCGGTGCTTTAGAAGCTCTAAAAGAGGAAGCAACCTCCTTCACTTCTTTCATGGAAACAGTCTTAGTTAGTTCTTTCAAGTCTTCCCCCATGATAACTTTGGGTATAACCTGCAGAAACTCTTCTAATTCCAAATTATTGATCTTTGGGAGCTCAGGACAGTTTGAAAAGAAGGAAATAACCTCTGTTGCTATTTCTTCTTCACCATCAATTCAAATGCATTAGAGGTGGTAAGAGATTTGATCTTGTTTCTTCCCCTGCGCTTCAAAGTAGATTGGTGAAAAAACTTAGTGTTTCTATCTCCTTCTTGTAGCCACTGAATCCTAGATTTCTATTTCTAGAAAATTTCCTCCTTCTTACTTATTTTATGCCATTGGGCTCTTAGCTCCCTTTCTTTGATGTAGATCTCATCATCACAAATTCCTACCTCCATTTGGTCTTGGATTTCCTTAATTTTTAGATTCAGGTCTTTCTTAGTGGTAAAGATGTTCCCAATAGTGCATTTGTTCCACCCCTTGACCTTTTCTTTAATTCTTTTTAGTTTTCATTTTAGTCTAAACATAGGGGTAGCATCACAAGGTAAATTCCACCATTCTTCAATTAGAGATTTAAAGTCTAAGTGGGGGGACCACATAGTTTCATATCTGAAAGGATATGGTCTTTTAATCACTTTGCCATCCCATTCCAGAATTAGTGCATTATGGTCAGACCATGTTCTAGGAGAGGCAGAAAGGGAGAGATTTTGCATTATGTTCTAGTTAGAGGAGATCAAAAATCTGTCCAATTTGACTTGGATAAGTTGATAGCACTACCTTCTATTTGACCAAGTAAAGAGAGATCATGTTAGAGGGGTGTCCATTAATCCAATTGAATCAAGAAAGCTTGAGAGGTCAATCATACTATCTTAGTAATCAATTAAACCTCCTTTTCTTCAGATGGGTACAATGGAGAGTTGAAATCTCCTCCAAGCATCCATAGTTCATCTTTGTTGTTTACCATAACTCCTTCCAGAATATTCCATAGCTCCAACCTATCCAATATTGATTTGGGGCCATAGATATTGCCCATATTCCAATTGATGGAAGAATCTCCATCCGCCATACTAACTAAGAGACTATTCTTATTCTTGAATTTCAACTTGCCACCAAATATTGAAGAGTTCCAACAAGTAGCAATCCCTCTAGAGGCACCTTCCACATCATTGACTTCAAAAAAATCTCTCGACCAAAGCCACTTCAGGGTTTTCTCAAAACTTTCCTTTTTCATTTTAGTTTCCTAGATCAAAAGGATATCAAGTTTCACCTCAGCTAAGTAAACCTTTAGCACATACTGTTTATAGGGGCCATTTAGACCCCTAACGTTCCAAGACAATATCCTCATAAGTTCAAAAAATAAGAGAGTAGTACCAAGCTGATACTACCCCAAGTGGAAGGATGTACTCCCCTACTTCCTTTTAGATATGTTCCCTACCAAGGAATCAAGGGTTTTCTGCTTCCCTGCTGCCACATCTCTTGTTTTTTCTTTGATTCTTGTTTCCTTCGATTTGGGTCTACCTACTTTGTTATTTCCCCCTACATCTGGTTTTTTCTTTTTTCATGATTTGGTGTTTATCTATCCTTTTTCATCTTTTCTTTCTGGTGTGTGTTCCTCCCCCAAGTTTGGTTCAGGGGGTTCAAGGGTTGGAGTCAATAACTTTTCCTTTTGGAATATAATTTCCCCTTCCTCATGGGTCTCATTTTTTTGTTCTCCCTCAGATTTTGGAGGTGAAGCAATCCCATTGTTTCCCATTCCTTTGTCTAAATCCAACATTTTCTCTAAGGAAGGTGGGGTGGATGGTTCATTGGCAGCCTCTAAAAATAGCCTTTCCATATTTTCTTTTGGAGCATCCTTTTTTGGGGTTGGGTCTTCCTCATTATTTCCTTGATCAAGGTCCAAGGCTTTTTATGTGAGTAACAAATCTCTATTGGGTGTTAAGGTTTCAAATTCCTTTGATTGTTCATCAGGGCCATATTCTTCAAAGGAGCATTCTTTTGTGTCTCAATTTGGTGTATCTTTGGTTCAAGAGGAGCTTTGTTGCAAGTATCTTGTAAATGCCCAAATTTATTACACCCTTGACAGAACATTGTGGCTCTCTCATATTCTATTGGGTGTTAAGGTTTCAGATTCCTTTGATATGTTCATCAGGGTCATTTTCTTCAAAGGAGCATTATTTTGTGTCTCAATTTGGTGTATCTTTGGTTCAAGAGGAGCTTTGTTGCAAGCATCTTGTAAATTCCAAAATTTATCACACCCTTGACAGAACATCGTGGCTCTCTCATATTCTAATGGCTAAACCCATTTCCCAAACTTAGATTTTAAAGTAACAAAATTGGGTAGAACTGTGTTAACCTCCACATTCACACATATTCTTTCTAGATTTAAGAAGAGCAACTTTGTAAATAGTGACCAAAGAACGAAAGGATTCTGTGATCCCCTTAAAAACCTTCTAATGCCTAAACTCTAGTGGCAACCCAGGGAGCCTAACCTAGGTAGGGACAACCTTCCCCAGATCAGCAAAGGCATCAAACCCTGGTTTCCACTTGCATAAAGACAATATTTTTAAAACCTCTATCAAAGGCCCATGGTCCCCTTGTGAGAACCTTTAACAAATCCTCAGGGGTAACAAAGGTAAACAAAAAAGCACCCTTGGGCATGGCACTTATAGAAACGCTTCCTTTGAGTTTCCAAGTGTTAGAGGCCCATTTTTGTACCTGTTCTATATTGGGGCATCCATCAAAGAACTTCCCCACCAAAGATAGCTTCAAACCTTCCATAGCGTCATTCAAGATTACATCTAGGACATCCACTTCATCCCCCATTATGGTACAAAAGGTTGAAATGGAATTCTAAGGTGTCTCAGTCGAGCTTTGACCTCCTACAAGCTTTTCCACATAGGAGGCCACTTGGTCAGCAGAGCACAGATTGTCCTTGCACCCAGGAGAAAAAATAGGGTTGCTCAAACCCCCAGGCGATGAAATATACGAAGTGCATGGTGTGTTTTCAGTCATCTTGGTCAGAGAAACATCACTATTCTGGGGAAGAGCAAGCTAATTTAGTGGGGGAGCCCCAATGGGGCCTCTGGTGCAGGAGCACCCCATAGTCCACCTAGGAAAGTTGATTAGAAGGTAATGATTTGGCAATTTTTCTAGGCCAAATGTAGCAATCTCCTCCTACCTCTTTGAGTTTGTGCCTTAGAGACATTTGGGATCAGGTATTGTGTTGGTTAAGGTCATGTTGACCATTTGTTAGGTTGAGGTTTGTATACAAGGATGGTTTAAAGACCTTAGTAGACCTTTCTAGGTGTTAGATTCTCTAAAATTTTGCAAATAAGGCCTGTTGGACTTCACAAGCGGCCAAGGAGTAGTTAGGAGCAAGCTTAACTATTTTTGAAACCTTTATAAGGTGTGCCTTGACCTGAAATAGGGTTGGAAGCATTCGAGTTTGTATTTAGTTTTGAAATCCAGAAAACAGTGATTTTTTTTAGTGTGCATTTCTTATTTTTTTGCTTGAATTAGTTGTTGATGGGTTGATCATGGAATTTTGAATAGAGTAGGATGTAGTGAAATTTCTTTTCAAGCATTGTTTGGAACAGTAGATAGTTAGGTTATTCGTTTCAAGCTATCTTGTAATTACTTTGTTCTTTCTTTAGTAGTTGTTGTTCTGACTGGCAGTCTGTGAAAAATGGGGTTTTAGCTCACATTTCCACTATACCTAGTGTATGGGCTTGTGGGGAATGAGGCTAAGCTCCATGTCTGTAAATAGGTTAGGGTTAGGAGTCTATTGGAGTCAAGGAATCATGGAGAAAGTCTTCTCCTAGGCGAAGCTTGACAGTGCCCGACTAGGAAAGATAGGTAGTGCAAAGCACTTGGTTTGCAGGGGTGACCTTTCCCTGTCAAGGCACGGTGTGGAGAGACAGATAGATTCCTTGCAAATACTTGGCATGAAGGAGGAGGCTTCATCATTCCATTTGGTGGTTGAATAAACTGACTGTTTGTTGTGTGGTTAGGAAATGGCTTTAAAAGGCCTAAATTGCTAAATGGAGGGTTATGACTGTGTACGGACATATGAGGTTTAAGACTCCAAAAATCTTTGAGAGGCGGGCATAGGCTCTAAGAATCTCAAGGAAAAATTGGTGGTGCTTTGGAGAAATTAGAAGAACAGACCTGATCTCCCGGAGATGGAGACCTAATTGGGGCTCATGGGCTAGTAGCCTTTTTAACCCTAGATGAGGGTTTGGTGAAAGCGATGAAAAGGTGGAGTTTGGTGAACCTTCAAGAACCCTAGGAGGATGGTTTGAAGCTATTGGAGACATCTCTACACCCCTGAAAAGATCTAATTGAGTGTTGAGGATAGGTTAGCCTTTAGGGTAGATTAAGGGCTAAGGAAGAGTTGGAGACATCGCACCAAGATTTACTTGGGTCGGATGAATTGTGATGGTAGTGAGGCTGGCAAAGAGAATCAAGGGACCCTAACCAAGAAGAAGGTCCTATAGGTAAAGGTGGTGAAGCAAGACACCAAGGAGGTCTTGCAAGCAAGACCTAGAGCAAGAATCAGTGATTGATTCCTCCAATCCTTCCCTATCAGATTGGTATCAGAGCCAACAAAAGATTTTGGATTGATTATTGTATGTCTGAGGTTGAGTCTAGTGGTTCTACCATTATGGTGAAAAATGCAGAATTGGCCAAGATGGTTGAAGAACAGGAGGAAGACAATAGGCTATTGAAGGAAAGAATAGTCCAACTTGAGGAAGCAATAAGTAATGTGTAGTTAAGGGGGGGTACCAAAGAAAGAAGAGGTTGCAGAGGAAGACAAGATCCCTGAACCTGACCCTGTTTTGCAAGAAGAGCCTTTCTTGAAGGCATTAAAGGCTTTGAGTGGAAAAGCACTTGAAGGCATACCACTGTTTAGTGGGAAAATGGAAGTTGATCTAGTCATGGATTGGATAGAGTTAATGGAAAACCATTTTGAATGTGATGGAGTCACTAAAGCATAGAGGGTGAAGGTGGCAAAATCGAGATTAAGAGGTTCTGCCTTGACATGGTGGAAGTTCATTCAAAAAGAGAGGGAAAAGGAAGGCAAGAAGCCTATTTCTACTTGGAAGGGAATGGTTTCCACAGTGAGAGAAGCATACATGCCTGATGATTATGAAATTCAGTTACACAAGAAAAGACAGAGTTTGAGGCAAAGAGATCAAGATGTGAATTCTTATACTGAGGAGTTTCAAAAACTTTGCATGAGGTCTAATGTTTTAGAGGATGAGAATCTTAAGGTGGCTAGGTATCTTAACGGCTTGAAGTGGAACATTCAAGAGGAGACGACTCTTCTAAGTCCCAAGACAGTACACCAATGTTACCAATTAGCTATAAATATTGAGGAAAGAAGCAAGAGGAAACAAGACCAAGCTTCTAAGAGCAGAGGTAAAGGAAGAGATCAAAGAGGACATAGAGGTGGATACCAAGGTAGAGGGACTGAACAAAGAAATCAGGGAGAGTCTAAACTCACTGAGCATGCAAGTGAAACAACTTCTAGAGGAGGCTATGGAAGAGGTAGAGGACCTCAAGGAGGATCAAACAGAGGAAGAGGAGTAGGCAGGAGTAATTCATACTTGCTAATATGAAGTGTTACCATTGTGGACAAGTAGGACATCTAGCTTATAGGTGCCCAGAGAAATCATCTTCATCAAGCACTGAGAAGAGAGTGGCATATGCTCAAGAGGACACCATGAGTACTAAATCACCAGAGGTCAATCACATAGAATCAGAAATGGGGGAGAATCTGATGTTTAGGAGAGTTTTGATCAGACAACCGGTCAAGGAAGAGCCAAAACAAAGAAGAGCTTTATTTAGAGTGAGATGCAAAATAATTGGTAAGGTGTGTAAGGTTATTGTGGATTCAGGTTCAACAGATAACATCATCTCAAAAGAGGCAGTAAGGAAGTTGAAATTGGAGAAGGTACCCCACACTAACCCCTACAAAGTGACATGGTTGAACAAAGGATAGAGTGTTCTTGTCAATGAGAAAACAACGGTGGAGTTCTCCATTGGAGGGTACAAGGATAAGTTGATTTGTGATGTGTTACCCATGGATGCATGCCATCTACTATTGGGCAGACCATGGCAGTATGACAAAAGTGCCATGTATGATGGGAAAGAGAACACCATTTCTTTCAAGAAAGATGGGAAGACATTTAAGTTGCAGTCACTGTCAGATGAGGAAGAAGGATATTCCAAGACACCTAGTGTCTTGTTGAGCAGTGGCAAAGAGTTCATTAACAACCTACATCAAGGAGGTGAAGGATATGTGGTCATGGTGCAACCCAAGGAAGAGGACAAGACTGAGAAAACAGTCATACCCGGAGCAGTCCAAAAGTTGTTAGAACAGTTCAAAGACATAGTGAGTGAAGGAACACCAGCAACCTTACCTCCAAAGAGAGCCATTAGCTATCAAATTGAATTCATACCAGGAGCTTCATTGCCAAACAAGGCAGCATACAAGCTTACACCAGATCAGAATCTAGAGGTAGCTAGACAAGTGCAGGAGTTGTTAGATCAAGGATTGATTAGGAAGAGCATTAGCCCATGTGCAATACCAGTGATCTTAGCAACCAAGAAAGGTGGTAAGTGGAGATTATGCATTGATTCTAGGGCTATAAATATAATCACAATCAGGTATAGGTTCCCTATTCCTAGAATTGAGGACTTGATGGATTGTCTTGGGGGAGCTCAGTACTACACCAAGTTGGATCTCAAGAGTGGATACCATAAAATCAGAATCAAGGATGGAGATGAGTGGAAGACAACCTTTAAGACAACAGATGGGTTGTATGAGTGGACAGTTATGCCATTTGGCCTCTCTAATGCCCCTAGTACATTCATGAGGCTCATGAATTAAGTGCTCAAAGACTTTACAAGGATATTTGTGGTGGTATACCTTGATGATATACTCATCTTCAACAAGACAGCAGAGGAACACCTAAAGCATGTGGAGTTGGTTCTTAGAAGATTGCAAGAGGAGAAGTTGGCCATCAACCTAGAGAAGTGTGAGTTCTTTAAACAAGAGCTTGTGTATTTGGGGTTTGTAGTATCCCAAGGATCATTGAAAGATGGATCCAAGCAAGGTGGAAGCTATCCTAAATTGGCCTACACCAACCACCGGGACAGAGGTAAGAAGTTTTCATGGATTAGCTCAGTTTTATAGGAAGTTTATAAGAAAATTTAGTGGCATATGTGCACCAGTCCTAGATACAATCAAAGGTGGCTTAAAGACTAAGTTTAAGTGGACTCAAGAAGCTGAGAAAGGTTTTGAGAAACTAAAACAAGAAGTAGCAACTCAACCAATCCTTTTGTTACCTAGTTTTGACAAGTTATTTACTGTGGAATGTGATGCTAGTGGAGTTGCAGTAGGAGGAGTGCTAAGCCAAGAAGGCAGGCCTATAGCTTTCTTTAGTGAAAAGCTCAATGAAGCTAAGACAAAGTATTCTACCTATGACCTAGAACTTTATGCTTTGGTTCAGTCACTTAGGAAGTGGAGGCATTACCTTCTACCTAAAGAGTTTGTAGTCTTTACTGACAATCAGGCACGTAGCTATATCAACACTCAAGAGAAGTTGAGTAATAGACATTTGAAATGGATGGAATACATCCAAGCTTTTACCTTCACCATCAAGCACAAGAAGGGATAGTTGAACAAGGTGGCAGATGCACTAAGCAGGAGATTGCTGACAGTGCAAGAGATACAGATCAAGAGCATTGGGATAGAGAGTTTCAAGGATCTCTATGGGGAAGATGAAGACTTCTCGGAAGCATACAAGGTATGTTCTAACTTTGAGAATCATTTTCATAGTCAATACTCAGATTATACATTGCAAAGTGGATTTTTATTCAAGGGGAATCAGTTATGTGTTCCAAAAGGTTCTATGAGAGAGAATCTTATCCAAGAGAAGCACAATGGTAGTCTTAGTGGTCATTTTTGTATCAACAAGACAATGGAACTAGTGCAAAGGTTTTACTATTGGCCCAAGTTTCCAAGGGATGTCAGAAGGTATGTGGAGCAGTGTGTAGTTTGTATGAAAGCCAAAGGGGGAGCTAGTAATGCAGGTTTGTATCAACCTCTACCCATTCCCAACAGACCATGGGAGTGTGTTAGCATGGATTTTGTTGTAGGACTCCCTAAGACTAAGATAAGGTTTGATAGTGTCTATGTGGTGGTAGATAGATTCAGCAAGATGAGTCACTTTATCCCTTGCAAGACCACACATGATGCTAGCTACATTTCTAACCTTTTCTTCAAGGAAATTGTAAGGATCCATGGATTTCCATTGAGCATTGTATCAGACAGGGATGTGAAGTTCATGAGTCATTTTTGGAAGACTCTATGGAGCAGATTAGGTACCAACCTATCTTTTGGATCAGCTTACCATCCTCAGACCGATGGGAAAACAGAGGTGGTTAACAAGGTGTTAGGTAACCTTATAAGATTCCTAACCAAAGAGTGTGGACAGACATGGGACTTGGTCATATCACAGGCTGAGTATGCATACAATGACAGTGTGAACAGGACTACAAGGAAGAGTCCTTTTGAAATAGTGTATGGAATGCACCCAAGAGGTGTGTGTGAGCTCATGGATCTTAGAGCTATGGAGCATAGGAGTGGACATGCAGAGGACTTCACTCAGACCATGAAAGAGATTCAGGAGCAGGTAAAGAAGACAGTCACCGAGGCTACACAAAAGTTGAAGGATAAGGTAGATTTGTCAAGAAAAGATTTGTAATTTGCAGTAGGAGACTATGTCATGGTCCACCTCAACAAATCCAGGTTGCAGAAGGGTACATCAACCAAATTGCAGATGAAAAGAGTGGTACCATGCAAGGTGTTAGCCAAGTATGGGAAAAATGCATACAAGGTGGAGTTACCTGCAGGTTTAGGGATTTCACCAGTGTTCAATGTAGCTGATTTGATCAGGTATAAGGGATCATTCAATGACTTAGATCATAACAGTAGGGAGATATTCAAGGATGTAAGCAACATAGCCTTACCTACTCCATACAAGCTACAAGCAGAGAGGATCTTGGAGTCAAGAGTGAAGAAATCTACAAGGCATAAGGTGTACATGGAGCATCTTATCAAATGGTAGAACAAACATGAATCTGAGGCTACATGGGTAGAGGAAGCTCTATTTAAGAAGTAGGGAATTGATGTGTCACTAATCTCTCCTCACATTCCTTAGTGTTTGTGCAGAGAGGGGGAGAATGGTGCAGGAGCACCCCATAGTTCACCTAGGAAAGTTGATTAGAAGGTCATGATTTGGCAATTTGTCTAGGCCAAATGTAGCAATCTCCTCCTACCTCTTTGATTTTGTGCCTTAGAGACATTTGGGATCAGGTATTGTGTTGGTTAAGGTCATGTTGACCATTTGTTAGGTTGAGGTTTGTCTACAAGGATGGTTTAAAGACCTTAGTAGACCTTTCTAGGTGTTAGATTCTCTAAAATTTTGCAAATAAGCCCTGTTGGACTTCACAAGCAGCCAAGGAGTAGTTAGGAGCGAGCTTAACTATTTTTGAAACCTTTATAAGGTGTGCCTCAACCTGAAATAGGGTTGGAAGCATTCGAGTTTGTATTTAGTTTTGAAATCAAGAAAACAGTAATTTTTTTTTTAGCGTGCATTTCCTGTTTTTTTGCTTGAATTAGTTGTTGATGGGTTGATCATGGCATTTTGAATAGAGTAGGATGTAGTGAAAAAAAAATTCAAGCATTGTTTGGAACAATAGATAGTTAGGTTATTCGTTTCAAGCTATCTTGTAATTACTTTGTTCTTTCTTTAGTAGTTGTTCTGACTGGCAGTCTGTGAAAAATGGGGTTTTAGCTCACATTTCCACTGTACCTAGTGTACAGGCTAGTGGGGAATAAGGCTAAGCTCCATGTCTGTAAATAGGTTAGGGTTAGGAGTCTTTTGGAGTCAAGGAATCATGGAGAAAGTCTTCTCCTAGGCGAGCTTGATAGTGCCCGGCTAGGAAAGACAAGTAGTGCAAAGCACTTGGTTTGCAGGGGTGACCTTTCCCTATCAAGGTACGGTGTGGAGAGACAGATAGATGCCTTGCAAAGACTTGGCATGAAGGAGGAGGCTTCATCATTCCATTTGGTGGTTGAATAAACTGACTATTTGTTGTGTGGTCAGGAAATGGCTTTAAAAAGGCCTAAATTGCTAAATGGAGGGTTATGACTGTGTACGAACAAATGAGGTTTAAGACTCCAAAAATATTTGAGAGGCGGGCATAGGCTCTAAGAATCTCAAGGAAAAATTGGTGGTGCTTTGGAGAACTTAGAAGAACAGACCTGATCTCTCGGAGATGGAGACCTAATTGGGGCTCATGGGCTAGTAGCCTTTTTAACCCTAGATGAGGGTTTGGTGAAAGCGATGAAAAGGTGGAGTTTGGTGAACCTTCAAGAACCCTAGGAGGATGGTTTGAAGCTATTGGAGACATCTCTACACCCATGAAAAGATATAATTGAGTGTTGAGGATAGGTTAGCCTTTAGGGTAGATTAAGGGCTAAGGAAGAGTTGGATACATTGCACCAAGATTTACTTGGGTCGGATGAATTGTGATGGTAGTGAGGCTGGCGAAGAGAATCAGGGGACCCTAACCAAGAAGAAGGTCCTATAGGTAAAGGTGGTGAAGCAAGACACCAAGGAGGTCTTGCAAGCAAGACCTAGAGCAGGAATCAGTGATTGATTCCTCCAATCCCTCCCTATCAGCCCCCTCCAGGATGATTCATTGAGCTACAGAGGAGCAGAAATTCAAAATTACAGAGCGCGCATAGAGGTTAACCAAGAAGCCATGTTTTGAATACCTCCTCCTGATTCATTATGTTGCTTGGGAGTAGTATTATCCCCCAATTGAGTAGGTTTACAATGCTTATTTTCATACAATTGTAATTAAGAACACTCATGTGATTATTCTCACCAATTATGAATGTGTCTAGATGGTCAAAGTTTCATATTGTATATAGAATCCTCTTAATTCCAATTCCCTCCATAAAGTAATAATTATTGACTTGCAATATTATCTTGGACAATTTTCATTTTTCTAATTTGGCCTCTACTTCCACTAGCTTGTGTGCTTGTATGTGTGTAGTATATTTGGTGTCATGTGTAGTTCACTCTATTGGAATATCTTTCCTTTGAATTTTCTTATAAATAATATGCTTCAAAACCATATAGTGCAAAATATTAGTTCTATACAAAGCTTACTATTAGTGAGGTTCATGTAGAAAGGAGCAATTTTATAACCATCCCAATGGCTTATGATCATTAATGCACCTAGGGTGAATTAATTCCATATCATTGGAGAATTTCACACATGATTTTCATTCTCTCTTTTATCCACCTACAATTTTCTTGTGTTAAGTTTCATATCATAAGTATTAATGCCACTTTCTTTGCCAACCATTCACTTTTCTAATTATTTTGCATGCCAATTATCTTGTCAAACCATTCCATCTATTATATCAAGCATATTTCCTCCACTTCCTTGCATTATGAAAGTAATTTATTTTTTTATAAAGTTGTTATAAAATTATATCCCCATGCATCCAACTACCTAAAGTGTGTCTCAACACTCCTCTCCTCTTTATTTGTTATTTACATGATCTTTACATGTTTACTATCTTTCTAGTGTGATATTTTCCCTAGACCTCTGCATCTTTGCATCTCCTTATCTTCTCAATCTAAATATCACCCATAGTCCCATGTGTGTTTCCTCAAATATCTAAAATAACCATTTAACTTATTTGTGTAGCCTAGTCATTTGAAATGTGAATAAAGTAGAAATCCTACCTGCTAGAGTTTACCATAGACAATTAAAGCCAATTATATAATTGAATGTGTGATAAAACAAAGTGTGCAATTATTCTTAAAAAAAAAATTGTAATAGGTTGAAAATCCTTACAATTTTGGAAGACCCAACACATCCTACTCTTGAATGTTTGGATATTTAGATCATGCATGCACACTTTATATCTTGCTTGTGTGAACCCAATGTTCACTCTTCCATTTTAACCTTAGAGGGCCTTCTCATGGTTACTAACAATGCACAGGCTCGAGTAATCATGAGCTTATAGATTATATGTGAATTAAATCAAAAAATGCTCGTTTTAATTAATCTAAATCATAAAATGCCTTTAATCAAAACAAAATATTAAAAACAATGTTGAACTAATTCTATTCATAGGGAACTTATTAATTTAAAATAAAAAATATTAATGATAAGATGGCCACATGTACTATGACTTAAGTCGACTACCATTAATCATTCCCAATAAAAATTATTCATCAAGAGTCTCTAATTTGGCCAAGTCATGCTTTGTGATGTTCTTAGAGATAAATGACCCCAATCAATGGACCTTCAACTTGTCTAGGTTCTTCTAATATTGACTATCATAAAGCAATACCATCTTCCCAATTTGAAATACTCTATTTAATATGCCAATCATGCCATACCTTTTATTGACTATTCTCCATTGACTAGTACCAATGCACAAGGAGACATTATTCCTCTGGGTGGTCAATTATGTCTATACATGCATGTAAGAACTCCTAATCATCCAATCATGCAACCTACACAATCCTTAGGCATAGAACAAAAAATTAAACCAATATAATTATTTCATTTTCATACACTAGTTGAAATAGTCTAACCCTTTCAATTTCTTGCAAGTGGTTTGATATTCCCACACCATAAAAGGCATGTGTTCATTCAAGTCTTTGCATCCAACAACACATATCTTAAAATCAAGATGTTTCCTAAGATTTTTTAAAAATATTTCACTATTCCATTTATATTAGAATGATAAGGTGTACTTCACTCATGTTATTCCATGAATTCACACATAGAATCTCAAAAGTATGCATAATAAAGGAGTGCCTTGACCATTTGTTAAAATCAATGTGCATCCAAACTTACTAATGATATGTTGAAGAATGGATCACATAGATTTATTTTTGTATAATACCTTGTATTTTTTCTTTGGCCCACCATGTATAATATTCATGGCCATAAAATGCAATGTGCACCACTATTTCATGTGGTTGGGTGTATAGGTCTAAAAAATCTATGGTCTATTTTTAAAATGACCCTTGTAATAAAATAAGGGTAAAAGGGATCTCATCTTGATAATTAAGCTTACCAATGTGTTAACTTATATCACAACTTCATATAATTCAGGTGTATTCTTCCTTAATTTTGGCCATCACAAACCTTCCTATAGTAATTTATGTGTGATTGTGCATTCCTAACAATGGCATCTTGCTTTATCTTCTAGCATTTCCAGATAACCACCTCTTGTTTATGAATATAAAAATTGGTGGATGAGTTTTTCCAATCCCATCTTGTATAACTAGTCATTAATCAACTAGTAAGACATTACATACACTACTAGATATTTTTTCTATGCAACCATGTTGCTAGGTGGGGCATGTTTTGAAATTGCTTTCATTGCATTTACTATTATATCATTCTAATAAATTTTTGCATGAACCAATTTATCCTCAATCGGGGTTGTTCCCCTTTCACTTGTCTAAATCTATGACAAGTAATCTAACCCAGCAAGATATTTCCTTGGGAATACAACAATATTAAAATTAAAATCTTGGAAAAGGATCAACCAACAACATATTTTCCCATGAATAACTAATTTTTTGACTAAATAATTAAGTACCTAGTGATATTTAAAGAAAAAAAATTGAGTGACATAAATACCATTGGAACTTTTGTAATACATAAACCATGGATGACACCTCATGCTCAATCATTGTATAAATGTGTTAAATAGATGTGAGCTCCTATCTAGAAAAGTAGATTGGATGTCCACATTACCACCACCAAGCTACATGAGTAATGTACCAATGGCCATACCCAACTCATCTATATGAACAAGAAACCAACTATCCCAGTTTGGGAACTACAATATGGAAATAGAGGCCAACTTCTATTTTAATTTTTTAAATGCCTTTTGATGCTAACATGTCTAATATAATGATTCATATCTACATGGTAAATCCTCAAGAGGTGCTAAAATATATGCATATTTTTTGTGAACTTCCTCCATTATCTAGTGTGCCCAAGGAAAGCATGTACTTTGCATGGTATCTCTAGAACGTTTAGCTATAAAATAATAGAGATTTTGTCTAGGTCAATTAACATCCCATCATTAAAAATAGCATTTCCCCCCCCCCCCAAAAAAAAAAGAAAAGGGGGCCATGAAGGTGCACTTCTTCAAATTCAAGTCAATACTCCACTATCAACACCTCCCAAACATTAGGTGCATTGAATCTATATGATCCAACACCATATCATCTACTATCTAGTCATCCAAATATTCTTGCAAAACTAATGGATGAAGTCTTTGAATTTCCTAACAACACTACTAGAAAAAACTATATCATTGCATTCGTTAAACCAAATGACATGAAATTATAATCAAAGTTCTATGAAAATTTGTCCTCTTCTTCAGTTTTAATTTAATGGTATCAATAGATCCATTGGTCAACATATAGACTTTGTGCCTTGGAACTCTTATAATTTCTTATATAAAAGGTATTGGAAAAGGATCAATGACACACTTCATTCGTTCAATAATAGTCTACATAGAATTGAATTTTGTGTCATAATCACATTTTTATGTAACTTGCATGTAAGCACAATACTATATAGTTTTTCTATATGAGCATACTTTTGTTGTGTTTTATGTCTAACTTGGTAGGGTTTTGGATGAGAACATCACAGATAAATTTATTTTAATGTACATTTAATTTTAATATTTGTAGTAAATATTGAATTATTTATTGTTGTAGTTATTATTGACTTTTACTAGATTGTGATAAGATTAAATCTTGCTAATATCTTGTTCTTGTTTCCTATGCAAGAATTTATTATTTTCACTCTTAAGAGGTGCATGTTGACTAGTGTTATCACAACAACGCCATTTGTACAAAATTTGTGTCAAATGGTCGAGAGAGTAAACATTGCATTCATGTATTATTGTTTGTCATCAACTTGTTTCAATTTTGACTTGACATTATTGGTTTAAATTTTATTTTTACCTTTTCCTTGTGTTATAATTGTTGAATTGTATAAGGTGTTCACATCCTTGTATGTTTCTTCAAAGGATTATATTATTGGGGTGACCTTGTGGCATAAAGTTTTGTTATTGTTGTTCTTACATGGAAAAGTTATTTTTGTGGTTTAAAAGTCTTTATACAAAAACTTTAATAATCATTATTTTATTTTATTTTTCCATTTTGTTGACTATGCCAACCTTAGTGTGAGGTGGATGTAAGGAGAGTAATCATCACTATCATAAAATAAATCAAGAGTAATTACACAAAAAAAAATTCTTACCTTCTCAAAATTGGGGAAGAAACCTCTCAAAAATCTTAGTAAGAAAAATTATCGTTCATTATTATTTTTTTGGGGAGGTTTTCTAGTTTTGGTTGCTTGGTATGTGATGGAGAACCTAAGAATCTTTGCCTCAAGTGGGATATTGGCCTATTTTCCCAAATCATGTGGAGGTTTGGGAAAGAAAGGAAGAAAATATTACAAGCCAAAGAAGGAGAAGAAGAGCCTTGGTTTCCTCAATAACTAGGACACTTGAATGACTTGCCTAGCATTAGTGCATGCTTGAGAATGTGTTATAACTATATATATATATATATATATATATATATATATATATATATATATATATATATATATATATATATATATATATATATATATATATATATATTGTTGGATTGTTTTTTTAAAGGATGTGACTATAATGGAGCTCACCTATTGTTGACTTAGTATTTTTTCAAGACTTTCTACCCTTGAAAAATATATATAGTTTTTGTACACATTTAACCTCAAGGGTATGGAATGGTGTGTCTTTGTGTGCTTGAGTTTCTTTTTTATCTCAAAGAGTGACTATGTATGTTGTTCTAGAGTGTGTTTTGTGGGTTGTCTTGGTATGTTATTTTTATTGTTTATATAGTTCTATGTTAACTATAGCTAGGTTTGGAGTCTCGACTGACATGTTATCTTAGATATTTTTAAAACCTACCTACATTTGGTGATGCTCAGAGCTATCATTTGAGTTAAGTCAACTAATCCAAATATGTAATGTTTCTCTCTTTACCAAACATAAGGCCTAATGGTGTTGGAATATACATACATAGGCAAGGATTCATGGATGGAAAGGAATTCTAAGTTGGGACCAACTTGTAGCCCTCCAATCTTAACAAGGTCAAGTATGCTTAAAGAAAACAAGATTGTTGGAGTTATTTGACTAAGATAAAGAAATAGAGAGTAATTTATGTTAAAAGATCATCATTCATTCATATTTTCACAACACAAAACTATTTTAAATTGTTTATACACTCTATTATAGAGGTGTGATAATTGAGGAATAATGTTATGCATCATGTGTGTATGTTTGTGGATGATTGGTTTTATGGTTATTTTGTGATTATAGCTCTTTGAAAGTTCTTGTGCATATAATTATTTGTTATAGACTCTTTCTCTAAGCAAGGAAAAGTTGTATTTATTGATGTAAGTAAAGGTGTATATGTTAGGATTTCTCAATTGGGAGTCTACAATGTTTATTATGGTTCATTTGTGGTATCTTATTCATGTATGATATTTGCATAAAGGTTTAGCATAGGCATGTTTCTTTATATATGATTTTGGTAACCTTGGAATTGGATATGTTGTTTTAAAACTATTAAATGAAGGGGTGGAGTTTAATGTTACTTCCATGGGTATTTGAGATGATCATTGAGTTCTTCATAAACAAACAACATACTTATTTAACAATGAAACTATGTATGGATCTTAGTACTTATTTGAATTTTTTGGCTTGACTATAATATAGCCTTAGGATGATGGGTTAGACTATGGTAAACTACTCTTGCATATTATCTAGATCACTAGACTTATGTTTCCCTCAAAGGCCATATGGTCACTATAGATGGAAGCCTTTGTGTGTTAGCTCTTATTATAACTTTGTTGACCATTGTACATAGAGTCATTATGACTACAAATAATTGAATAATGGGAGTTCTTCATACAATGTGATATTTGTCTTATGTTGTTATCTCCTCAAGCGTTGAGTAATGCCAACTTTATTATATTTAGGAGTGAATATCTTTAATCTCATTATAGTTTTGATTTCACTTCTACCTTTGAGTAGTGTATTATGTGTATTATGCGACCCACTATTGAAGAATAATTTATAAGGGAAGTTATTAGATTGAAACATTACCATGATAGAGATGTTGAGACTTATGGACTGGCCATAAATATTGGTTACATATGCAATCATCTTTGGTTTGATAGAAACAAATTGAGTGTTTGTTAGTATTTTGGATGCTAATGATTACTCTTTTTAAAGTATCATATGGAAATATTTAATCTATCTCGTAGCAATATGACCAATAAAAAATGGGGAAGAGGTTTTGTCTTGCTTCTTGGGTATATGTAGTGTGATCAATAATTTTCTTATATGTGAATCAAGCATTTATATATATGCAATGAAATCCTTGCTAGGACTTCAAGTCATGGCTATATATTTTCATTAGACTAGCAATCTATACCATCCAAGGTAGTTGTATCACTCAAGCATGTCTTCGGTTAACTTAGTGAATTTAATCATTCCTAATTTGTTATCCTATAATTGTGACCTATTAATAATTGCATTATTTTAATGTAAAGGGTGATTATGTACATTGGTTATAATGTATGTCAATGGCAAGTAAACATCATTAAGTATAATAAAAGGAGAAATGTGGTAAAATTAGTAAGATGAGATGATTTAAATGACTAAGTAGTGTAATATTAAATTATTGCTATTGGATCTATATAGAGAAAACATATAGTAATGGTATGTGTTAGGTTTAGATCTAATAAAAAGGGTATGAACACTTGATAATAATAATAAAAAAGTATTTAGTTTAGAATAATAATGTGCACATTTTGAATTATTTGCCTTACCAATGTCATAAAGGATAGTTGTAACTCAAGATGTCTAAAAAGAAGCTTTGGTAACTCAAATGTGAATTTCCATACATTTAGAACCATATATGATGGTAACCAACTATTAGAGGTACTTGAGAAGGTGGCTACCCTAACCTCAAAACAAGAAGACAAATTTTATCCCAATAAAAAAAAATAGGTTGATTTGAATCAAACATTTGGACAAACATAATTGTGGTGCAACATTATTTTCAAAGCCAATAATGTAGGTAGATGTGGAAACTTAACTAGTTAAAAAAATACTTCAAGGTGAGACTAAAGTATTAAGAATACTATTAGGTACAAATAACACTTGGTACATAGTGAAGCATTCAACCATTATATAAAGGGTTAGAACATGACTTAATGTAATCAAGGTTATTTAATAATCAAGTAACAATTGATGTATAACAAAGGAACTTAATCAATGTATAGCATGCATGATATGTCTCATATCGTAAGATGTTCAAAATTGATCCAATAATACTTGATATAGAATAAGCGCAACATGTGAGTAAAAGGAAGGATTGACAAGTCTTACTATTACTCAAGCTTCATGATTATGAAGTAACACTTGATTGATGAAGAACTCTTGATAATGCCAAGTTGCACTTGATTCATGCATGTTGGATGCACCTAGTCAAGTGATATTGGATGCAATGCAAGGCGCTGTGTTTGGCCAAGTGGCACTTGGATGTGCATTGAAATGAGTTAGTCAAAGAACACTTGAGACATGAATGAATTTCAATTGATAAAGTGACACTTGATAATTGTGTAAATTTGAATGGAATAAGTTAGCTAGCTAAACATGTGACTCAAATGTGTATTGAGTTTCACAAACCAAGATCAATTCTAACTATTATTGGAGATATGTACAACACGTCCTAGGAAGTAGTCCATCTTAATTAGATCTATTTTTTGTGGATGTGGGTGTTTATATTTTGAAGTTCTACAAAAATAAGTTTGATTTGTGAAATACAATATGTGCTTCAACTACAAATATTATCTTTAGAAAAAGATTTGAAGGTTTAAATTTGAGGGTTATTACGTTATGCCATCCTTCTTTATATAAATTACCATGGGACTCACCAACAAGGATTTATCCATGAGAAAATGGCATTGGATTCTGGCATTTTGTCTATTTCTTTCTTTACCTTCATGCACAAATTTGGATTTAGTCAGTTTAGATGCTTCTTGATTAGTTTGGAACCTAGTTTTGACCTAATCTACATTTTCTAAGAGAAGTATGGCATGGCCCTTTCACTTCTTGATAGCCTCTAAAAGTTAGATCTTAATATTCATGCAATGAATTATCTACATGTACTAGCTGCTCCTCCCCCTGATAATCCCATATAACAACCATTTTCAAATCCTCTACTATACCAATGTTGATGTGTAGTGTCTTTAATGGCTCAATATATGATATTGTATACATAGAATAAGTAACAAGGCACACTACTTCACTTTTCTCCACTTCAAATGTTGTGCAGTATGTCAACTTTAACATCCTTTTCTTCTTGCACAACCCTTTTGCCTTATGTTTTTGTTTGGTGCATCCATTATCTACCATATACCCTTCTATTTGATCGCCAGTGTGTAGGTCCTCTCCAAATATTATGTGCATTGCCATTAACAATTTTGGTTGTTTAGAAAATAATGCAATACACGCACATTTGAGGGCCCATCCAACTCTAGGATTGGGTCATAGAGGCCAAACATTTGTTTGAAACTAATAGTTAGTTGTTCCCAAGTGGTTCTCATCCAACTCTTTCTCCAAGTATTAGACAAGCACGAGTCTCAAAAGAAAAAGCAAATTTATGCACCCACTACTTGTTACAATTTCCCTGTAGAGGAACCTTAATGCCTTCACATGTGAGTATGCAAAAGATGCTCCATTTATTCCAATGTATAGGGCTACTCAATTCCAATAAATATATACATGAATGCTTCTATAAAATCATTCCAACTTTGGAATATTGGTCAGTGCACCATCCACAATTGCAATATAATCTTATCAATGGTGTAAAGAACCATAGTTAATCACTCATGCTTGTCCAAGAATGCACTCTCCATAGTTATGCAATATTCTCTAGCATTGGATTCCCCATCAAATCAATGTTTACATTTGTGCCTAGGAATAGGCAATGGAATTGAAACCCAATTTTAAATATTTTTGGTAGTTCTAATTGATTTATTGGCATTTTCTTTTTCTTAGGTGTTGGCACTTGCTTGAGCACTCATACTACTAATATTTTGGCTCACTTAACTAGTATAAGGACCATATGACTAGTGATGCACATGAACACAATAGACATTGGCACAAGTTTTTCCCATTAATTCATACTCTTCAACAAACCATCTTTCCATGATCATTTTTATATTGACCTTCAATGACCATTCCTAATTTAGAGTACCTTCTTCCATCGACTCAATTATGTCCCAACTTCCAACAATGATTATATACAAATCTTCAATGTCCTACTCCTCAATGTAGACTAATTCCACATAAGTTAAACTATGTGCTAGGTCCAAAAGAGCAATGACACCCTTCTCATCATTCTCAAAGCTTATTGTGTGTTTTTTAAAACACACACACCCACTTGAAAGTAGAAAGGGTGACCTAGTAATGCTAGGTTTCTCTCTACTATAGCCATATCAACTAAGAAATCAAAAATATATATTTGATAGGAAAACACAAATATATTTAATATGGTCAAATCCCAAATCATTGTTCTAGTGCAACATCATAGATTTCAATAATTGATGAAAATTTATTAGTTTCTTAGTTGATGAGAGACAAAACCTTTAGTAATTTTTATCTTTAACCAAGGTAATCCTAAATATGAGATTTTCATTGTCCATAAGAATTGTGGAAAGCTTTAAAAAAAACACTAATTTTTTGACTTTTTGTATCAAAATTTTGGATCGCAATGATCTAACATCAAAGATCTAACATCAAAGAGAAGAAGAAATACTATATTCATTCAATGATCTAACATCAAAGAGAAGAAGAAATACTATGCAAGTACAAAACTAATTTAGTATATAGTGAATGTTGACCAAATGTCTCATCCTTTAACAATAAAACACTAAATATATTGAAATCAATGTCATTTCTTCCACATCAAGATGATATGATACATAACCTGAAAGATCATTTCTTTCCAAAATAATGTGATCCAAGAAATTAATTTAAAATAATAAAACTCAAGAAGCTTTCATTCAACCAGAGAACCCATTTCTTCTATTTCCTCGAACTGTGACAAATTTTGCTTTCATTTAAAACAAAAAGTACCACTTCAAAAAGATCACAGATGAAAAAAAAGAATAGAACTATGCGCACGTTATAAGAGTAAGCATTAAAATGTTACCAAAACAGTTTGTAGAGGCCGGTTCAACGTTAAAATCCTGCAGGATTAGATGCTTAGCAGTATCGTTGATTCAGGCAAAATTAGATGTTTGGTGTTTATTTGACACTGGCAAATTTGCATGAGCTTAGTGGTTTATTTCGTTCAGGTTGATTTTTCTATACATTTGCTCAAATTTCTGATCTCTTCAAATCACTGTTGGTAGATTTTATAAATAAAGAGAATAGGGTTTCAAATGAGAGTCTAATCTTCTCAACATGGACAATATCGACAAGAGCTGCTCATCAATAATTAATCCAGGTTAAACTTTTCATGGACCAGTCTCAAACCTAGGACCCCCCTTTGCTCCTGGTGTACTCTACTACTGAGCTACTGACCCTCTTAGTGACTGGTCTATCTTTGACTTAGGTGTGACACATTTTCAGGCAGCCCCCTTGAACCACACTACAAGTGCTCTACCCCTGAGCTGAGTTACTGATCCTCTCGGTGACTGGTTGGTGTGGCTCATTTTTTGATAGCTCCTTGAACCTCGCTACAAGTGCTCAATGATCTTAGCTTGGCATGCAGCCCCTTGAACCACACTACAAGTGCTCTACCCCTGAGCTGAGTTACTGATCCTCTCGGTGACTGGTTGGTGTGGCTCATTTTTTGATAGCTCCTTGAACCTCGCTACAAGTGCTCAATGATCTTAGCTTGGCATGGCTCTACTGACCTAGGCTTTGATAACATGTTAAATTTTTCATTGATCAGCTAGAATTTGAAACTGAACTTCCATTTGCTGCTTAGCTACTCTACCACTGAGCTACCAGCGTCTTGATGACTGGCCCATCTTTTGTTCAGGTGTGACTCATTTTTCATTATTCAGCTAGAATTTGAAACTGAACTTCCATTTGCTGCTTAGCTACTCTACCACTGAGCTACCAGCGTCTTGATGACTGGTCCATCTTTTGTTCAGGTATGACTCATTTTTCATTGATCAGCTAGAATTTGAAACTGAACTTCCATTTGCTGCTTAGCTACTCTACCACTGAGCTACCAGCGTCTTGATGACTGATCCATCTTTTGTTCAGGTGTGACTCATTTTCCAACACCCCCTTGAGCCACATTGCAAGTGTTTGGATATCCTAGCTTGTCCTGGCTCTACTGACCTGGACTCTAATATCATGTTAAACTTTTCATGGACCAATTAGGAGTTGAAATTAAGACCTCCCATTTGCTGCTGGAGTGCTCCACCACTGAACTACCTACCAACCATCTTCTTGGTCACTGATCCATCTTCAATTTGGATATGGCTCATTTTCCAACAATCCAAATCAGTTCCTGTTCCTTTAACACAATTTATCCCTGACTAGAATTACAAACCTTATTAAGATTCATAATGCTTCCTCGACTGAGGTTTCTGTGCAAGCTTTTCCAATGCTTCAATTACATAAAGAATTCACCACGAGAATGTTCTCATCTTAATTGTGAAGGAATCTGGCATTCTTAATCTCATGTAATGTCTTTCCTCTAGGTCCCGTCTCTAAATCCTCAAGACATTGTAAAGGAAGCAAACAATGATTGCAATGTTGGAACTTGAAAGACAGAACACCTGCAATTTTTTATACAAATCTGAAATATTTTTTAATTCGAGATATATTTTTTCAAATCTCTTTAAATTCCTCAGAATTTAGCACTGAAATAGTAAGATGTATTTGTTTTAGACCAAAGGTATGCAACTTGGCAAATTCATAAACTAAAAAAAATGAATCTAATATAAAAACTAAGAGAAATTTTGATTATCTCAGATCATAGCTTGCTAGATTATATTTCAACAGTATATAGCAGAGTCCAATTTACACGATCAAAAATCTGAAACACCTTATGTGAAAATCAAAGTAGCTTTAGAAAAAATAAAAGATGCATTAATTTATAAGGGGCAAACCAGCTGCCTTCAAGTTTACAGCCATTTTCATCCCCATCTTCACATGAACATTTAAATTCCAAACTATCGATCTAACAGAAGAGCTCCTGATACAGAAATCCAACCCATATAATCTGTGAACTTAGTTACATCCATTGGTAGAAAGCTTAAGGTCAAGTAATCAGAAAATAGTGAACACAAATAAGCTATAACTTTGCATTAATTTACAACCACCAAAATCAGCAGTGAACAAAGCCAAGGTGTTTTTAGGAAATGGACAACGTATGCCACATTTCATCTTCTTCCAAGAGTGGCTTGTTGCAGGGTCCGTATAAGATTGATTCTTGTGCAGCAAAGCTAACTAGTTCTTCTAATCCTGGATATCCTGAATGCCAGAGTAAGAAAATGCATGTTGCAAAAATGCCATTAGCCCTCTAGATGAAACCATGATAAAGGAATTAAGCATGATAACTTCCAGTGAGTGTGGAAATATAGATATTGCCTCAAGGATTGCTGATTGGTGTATGCCAATGCCAGATCAAATGTGTCCAATGTATAAGGGAAGTTATAAATCAATTATCTGGTAAGACATCTTTTGCCGTCAAAATAGCAACACAGTGACAACGAAACCTCAGGTATGCATCACAAGATTTGGACTCCCAGATAGTTTCCTGGAGTGATTGTGCTCTCCTTCGTATGTCACAATTAACATCGAGGGGTCTTCCAAACAACGCTCTACATGCTTCCTGGCAGGACATCCTCTCACACTGCTACACTTATAATAACCCCTGTAGAAAATAAATTCATTAATTTTTGAGGTCTAAATCTCTTAAACTGACAAGTTAAGAGTCCCAATAACTTTTAATAGTTCCACTAAAGTAGTAAAACAGATGCAATACAGCTAATTATGATTACAGAATCATTAAAACAATACGCACACACAACAATGCTTCCATTAAAATTTAGAATGACCAGTTTATGGAAAATATCATGTGTTTAGCATAAGTATGGAATCAATTTGACATCTTTCAGTTCACCCAATACACTCAAATCATAGTCCCAAGTATTTGCAAGTGCAGAATTTTATGGGGTCATAACAAAGGATGTGAAGGTGGAAGCAGAAAATGATGGATCCATGGCTCATATAAGTTGGGATTGACTTGATGATGGGCAAGGCCACAAAAGTCATAAACCTCTCTAGGTGCAATGCCCGATTGAAACATATTAGAAATGTGTTTGAATTTAACCCAAATCAACTATTTATATTTTGATTTCAGTGTAGTTAAGCTTCTTGGGGTTCAAAAGCTATCCATGATTATTCTCAAGCAGGAGATTTGCATTTGTACATCAGGCAATCCTGGGTGATCCAGCTAGGAAATAAGTCAGAGATGTGGTTGTGTTCAACCAAGGATGTTGACAGGGTACTTACAGCCTTGGGTTTTAGACTATTACTGTGCTTCTGTAAATCCAAGTTAGTCATTGGAAAAACAGAAAGTATACTAAAATCCACTACTTAAACATTGCTCAAGCTACTAAATTCGGCTACCTAAACTGTACTCAGCCTACTAAAATTCACCACCTAACCATACCTACACTACTGAGTCAGAGAAATAAAGACAACAACCTAAAGCATATCCAATTTCAAAGTATAAAATTTAAAAAAACAACAAAAATATTTCACATTCACAATGGGTGCCAAAAAGGGTAAAATCACTCTGATTGGTAGATAACCAACAAATTTAAAAAGATGAAGAAGTACCACTCTGCATTGCAGCTGACCAATAAATTCTAACAGGTGACGAGGTACCTCTCTGCATTGTAGCTAACCAACAAATTTAAAAAGATAAAAGAGATTAGCAGAACGCCAGTTAACTTGTAAGCTTGGGAGTTTGTTATGTGCATCCAGCCCGAATGACATGGAAAGACGTGTTGATTCCCGGTGCCCGTACCAAGCAAATTAAGCAGAATAGATGCCCCTCAAACCTGACATCTCTGACGAAGGATGTACATGCTAAGCAGTGTAATGCAGCCCCCTGAGGGTATGTTTCTTTAACAAAAGAAAAAGAGAGAAAAAAGCATAATTGTATATGCACAGTACTCAGCAACAGATCAACAGGAATGGCCTGAAAGTGTTTAAAGTGCTACTTATGCAGAGTTCAGTTTTGCTTTTCTACTAAAAGTAGGTGCAATTTATTCAGTACCTTGGATGAGGGGAGCCCTTGATGGGTTTTTGTCCGTATTTCCTCCATGAATAATCATCTGGAGGAATATCTGCCAGTTTGCTACTAATGGCTGGGACCCTAATCGATCTTTTGACTCTCAGCTTCCTGTAAAGAAAAGCACCACATCAACCGAATATTAAAATTTTGAACGAAACTTTAAAGGCATATAACATGTGCTTTCTGAGCACCTCTTACAACCAGCTTAACACCCATGTGATTTGGAATCTTAACTCTCCAATGAAAACAGCTTTAGATTTTGGAACCAAGAAAATGAAGAAAAAAATGTGTATCAACAATGCGAAAAAGTTCCAATGTTGAAGGACATGGAATGTAAGAACTGGCCTTCGTTTTGAGCAGTGACACCTTCCGGAGCTCCTACATTTGCCACCGCCTGGTTCATCACCTTTTCCAGAACATTTTCTCTTGGAAGATGAAAGGAGGGTGTCTTCCTGACTGGTCTGCATCAGCTGATGATGATATGGCAGCAATGGCTTGTCATTGGCCACGCTCCCATCCATGCTTAGAGATGACATGAACGATTTTGTAGAGGAAAATGTGGGCGTACAGCTGATGGAGTTCCCAAACTTCATGTATGAATTGTTCTTTAACATGAGCTCTGTTTGTAAGCTGAGCTGCTGCTGAAATAGTTGCTGTTGATGATGCTGGTGAAGAGCATTCATTGAAAAAACCGTAGAGGAAGTGTTATGACCAGGAATGAACTGCCTGACTTGACCCAATTGTGGTTGTGGTGGGCACACTGACGTAGAAGAAATATATGGACTGAAACCATCCAGATGTAACAAATTGGGTGCTTCCATAAATGATTTAGCACAATCACCAGGGGATTTTCTAGGACCTTTTCTGATCCTTGCATGACCTTTCCTAGCCTGAGGACCCAGTAAAGACACCACCCTCTGAAATGTTGCAATGGCATCCTCCGCAGCCATACACAAATTAGCCATAGCACTAGCATTATTACCATTCCTCTGGTCCGGCTGCAACAAAATAGACAACACTCTATGGGTGCTATCAATACCAGCTCTCGTAGCAACCTCAATGTTCTCAATGTCCCCCATCTCTCGATCCTCCATAATAGATTCTCAAACACAACGTGCGACAGAAACTGTGTGCCCCATTCACAAATCCATCTGCACGCTCCGAGTCCAAAACAGAACAGGACCGCTTAATAACAAAAGTAGAAGTAGGTCAGTCCATGTCAGGTCCATGCAATGACACCCACAAGCATTAAAACAACAGGCCCGGCTCAAGCTAAACCATTAAATGAAAGTCAATACTTGCAACCAAAACCATCCATGTATTCACACCCACAACGCAACAAAAACAAAACCACCACAACTAACACATTCACAAGTCAAATTAATAACACCTCCCATTTTCATCACCAAACAATACTACTCTATCCCCGGGCAAAGATTTGCACCTTATGTTGCAGTTGCACTGCCCTTCTCCATTGCTCAAATCCTGAATTCCAGCAAGCCAACGGATGACAAAAACAAAGTAGACCAGTGCCAGAAATAAATGTGCCTCAAAACAAGCAATCCTCCCAATAATCTTCAAGTCCTAACCACCACCCCGCTCAAGAATCGGACCACCCACTCATTCCAATCCACACGCCATTTGACACATATCATCGCCCAACAATGCACATAACCGCCACAAATGCAACCTCATCATCATCTCTATATTATCCAACTATCTCTGCCACCACCAGCTATATATTCTCAAAACAATGTTAGCCCGGTTCTCTCTCCATAGCCCATTAAATCTCTTGATACAAAAGACCCACCTGCAAAATCCCACCTTCCATTCATTCCCACAATACCCATCTGCATTCATGCCTTCTTCTGACCCTCCAATCCCTCGCCCATCTCTCGGGTTTTTCTATGGCAAGACAAACAAATCCCTCACACAGAAGAGAGAGGAGGGAGAAGAGCAGATTTTCAGAAACAGTAATGATGACCAACATCAACATATAAGCATCCGATAAAGCTGGCCAACCGCTCCATGCTACGTGGAGCGCACCTCCCTTCTTTCGAGCTCACACGTGTCAGTCTTGTTCGTGCCACGGCAAGTCAGAGAGTTGACCGGAGGCGCATTCCCCTGTAACGCACTCTTTCCGCTTCCCCAGGCGATAGCCGGTGGGGACCGTTACTCTACCGCTTCACCACCGCCGTCGGATTACATTTCCCGAGGCATCGTGGGCCGTCCGATCGTCGATAGCAGTTGTCTGCTGACACTTGTGGAACCCACACTTCGTTGACTTTGAATTATTTCACCGCCTTTTTAAACGTTAATACTTCAACTTTAGCCCTAATGCCTATGTAAACTTTGGCAGTATTTTTCTTTTGGCGGGCCCTCGGTCATATGGCCGCTTGACTTCTCCTGTATTTATACAAGCTAATTATCATTAAGTTAATGGTGCCTAGGGACTTGTAAGTTGTACTGAATATGTTTGTTTGTATGTCTGCAAAAGGAATATTTGTATTCAATTTGATTTGACTTAAATTCAATATACTTATAAACACACAATTCTATAGTTTAATATCAAAATCTAATAATTATTAGAAATAATAATGGGCTTTCTTTTGAGTGGGGTCACAAGTGCTTCTTTTTCCTTGATATAATAGATGCCCTTTTTGGCCATTTGTAATATGGCTCATTCTTTTATAGGACTTTTTTTTCTCATATAAAAATTCTAGGACACATTTACAAGTAATTTAAAGTTTTTAAATAATTGTTTAAGGATTATGGTGTTTTTTTAATGTATTAGGGGAATTTGACAATTATCTTATGTCATTGTTTGGGAGGGCTTTCTTTATAAATAGTAATTAGTGGGGTTATTGGTTTTAAGGAGATTCTTCAAACACCCAATATTTTTTAATCGATTGTTCCACATCCCTAAGAATTATGGATTCATCATTATAGATTACAAAAATTAGAAATATTATTAATTAAATTTAGAACAATTGTTATATTTAAGTATAGAATATGTTTTAGTGTCAATCTAATTAATAACATAAATATTATTTTTTAATAAAATTAAAAGAGAAATATATAAAACAATAAAATTATTAATCATAAGAATTGTATAACAAAGATTCTATTAAAACTATTTTTATAATATTATGAGCTTAAAAAATAAAATGAATATTATTAAAATAAATATTATTGTGTGTTATGTTAATAAGAAAATAAATTTTGAGACTAACCCAAATATATCTTAACTTACCGTGTCCTTTTAATCTATTGTGTCTTTAATGATATTATAAGTAACTTCACCCAATTTCATAACTTAATTTCCCCATGCTCACCTAGCTTAGAAGAAACAAAATGACTATTTTACCTTCATTTACAATACATTTAAGTAAAAATATGATGACATAACACATATTTAATCTCACGTTTATTTCATCTATATGCAATGACCCAAAAATTAGACCCAATTTATTTTCCTTCAATCCATAAGTAATAGATCAAGGCACATACATATCAATAAGAATGTATGTAATGAACAAAGTGTCTCACTCTTGCATGTGTTCATTAGAAAGAGTGTTTCACTTCTATAGGCGTCCTATAAACGAAATATCTCACCCTTGAACACACCAAATAAGTAGAGAGCCTCACTCCATTATGGATTTAATACCTAGAGGTCTCACTTCATTGGGCCTTTATTAAATAGAGTGCCACACTCTGTCAAGCTTCTCTTAGGCGAAGTCTCACTTTAACGTGCCTACCTAATTTTCCTTGATGATGTTACATCATCATGTTCAACATGGCACATGTACTAGCATTGATCCTTCCTAGTCGAAATGAGTCGTATGCATCAATTTGATGCAAGATTCTTTTGTTCAACTAAGAATTTTAACTCATGTGCATAATGATTCAATGTGAGCTAAGTGTCCTAGCCCAATCTTCTTATGAATTTATCATGATTGGAGGCATTTCTCATGGAACCCATTGTTCTAGCTTAAGTGAGTATAATTAACTCCAAGTGAACTCTCATCCACTTGAGTTGAATTTCTTGTATCACCAACAAACTCATCCTTTGAAGTTGTCACACAACTCAAGATGACCAGGAGGGTCAACATTATATTTCCAATTCTATATATATAGATACATTTCTCTAGAACATGTTTAACTATTTCCTACCTTTGAAGAGAATATTAATTCATTGAGTTATTGGTTCTCTGTAACCCCATAATAGATTTTAAATCATTTTTTTAATCCTTTTAAGAGGGCCAACTAGGCCATTTAATACCTTTACCAAGGTCTAACTTAGCAATATACACATGGTATTTGAGAGTGATCACTATATTTATTATCATGATTTAGTAGGGTTTATGCTTGATTTTTTATCAAAACTTCTCTAGGAATTAACTATCAAAAATTTCAATACCAATCAAGATCACTTCATTTTCAACTCAAGCACCCTTCCTTAAGGAATAAAATAAAGCATATCCAAACTCCACATAGGGATTATAAGGATTCAACTCACTTAATTTTCATTTAACCTAATACCAAAAATGACAATGAAATCATACAACCCCTTCCTTCCTTAGTGAAATTCATACATATGGCTCAATTTTCCATTCAACTTTAGTTTTGTCACTTACACAACATGCCCTATATTTCCCAAAGGAAAATAAGTAACCTCTTTTCTTGAGGTCTCTAATTTTGCATTTTGTGACACTATACGGTAGATTTGGGCCACCACATTTATATTTTTATTAACTAATTATTTTTTGACCTAGCATCACGAATATTATCACATTTTAGATATCTTTGCATATATTTGGTTGAGATGGTGATTATGAGTTTGGTGGGATTCTTGCAACTTCCTATTCAATATTTGTAATGATTGTATGCATTTTAAGAGATGTGAGTTCTTTTGTTTGTTATGATTCATAGGTGCATCTTTGGTAGAGGGATGCAGTGCATGTATATGAGTATTATTCCTTATTTTAGATTTGGGGACATGAAAAATAATTAGTGCATCTAAAAACTATCATTTTGTTCACCATAAATTAATCAAACAGTATTCAAACATAAAATAACAAATTTGAGCTCACAATACAACAATAAAAAGCTTGTTAACACAAATCTTAATCTAATCACTGAAGCACTCATAGCAAATGATATAAGGAGTTCAATAATCTCTTTACCATTTTATAGGTCCTAATATTGTCAATTCAACTATATCATATATCAATAGGCTAGCATAAGGAAACTTTACACCAATCTAATGGACTTGAAATGAAAGGAGGGTAGCATGGTGGATAATTTCATCAATTCATGACTGTTCAATGAAGAGAAGAATTGGATTTCAAGTTTTCATTTTCTAAATAAGGCAGTAGACAATGTCACATTTAATATGTGGCACTACATAACTACCAACAAGACTATTGGTTCAATAAGAAGTTTTGTGATAGAGACAAAGATCCAAGATAATATCACTATTAGTTTTTATACTAGGTTAAAAATGGTAAATAGATAACAAAGAATTAAAGTTATCTATTTAGGTCATTAGTATTGGAAATTATTACAAAAGAAGATAATAATGAACTATTTACATATACCAATGTGTGGTTCAATTATGGGTTATGTTTCATATGTGCAAGATGTGTCATAAAGGGACTTGATTAAGGAGATGTATCACCCAATGCGATAAAGGACCTAATGCTACATGAATTGTGTCGTATGCTTCTCTTATGTCTCAAGTTTATGTAATTTTACATTGAGATTAAAATTTTGAATTTAATTGTTAAAATGACCCACATGGTATGATGAAGGGAGACTCTCCCTCAAAGACACCTTGCACAAAAAATAGCATTCAAGAACAACAAACATGCAACTTTATTATATTCTCAGAAATCATCTGCATACATGCAATCAAATGCATTGCAACTATCTGGTCACAAGACCACTATTACAAAAACCTAGGCTACAAATACATGCAGAAAATCAAACATGCAAGTCTGAGAATGGCAATAATGGCCACTAAAACCCTAACCTTTGTGTTGTGCTAAAAAGCAATAATTTTGTATATCTTCTCATCCAGAATGAATCCCTTTTCCTTCATAACCACTTTATAAGAATTTTTCACTTTCCTTTGAACTGTCACTTCTATTTTTGGCACCCAACAGATTCAATTACCCTTTTTTCCAAATTTAGAAAATTCCTAAATTTTTAGTCCAACTTTTGGGAGTCATAGCTTTTGACTCAGGCATCGATTTGATAAACTATTTTTGTTGTTAGATAGATCTCAATGAGTAGTAAGACTGCAAAAGACCGATAAATCATACTTTTAATTTTTGGCCACTTGTTAGGCCGATTCAGAACCTTTAGGTGCCTCAAAATTGACTTTAAATATTTTTGAAGTGATTTTGAAAACAGAACATTAATATATCACTAGTGGCATATGGTATTGAAGTGATTTCTTCACCATTAGTTTCATTTCATAATTTTGGAGCTCTTTATAAGATTTCATGCCCACACGTGCACAAATGCTAACTTACTAAAACTAGAAACCTACTATTTTTAGCCCTTCCAATCCTACTATAAATAGAAACCATCTATTTTTAGCCCTTCCAACTTATTAAAAATAGTAAGTAATTTTGTCATTTTTAGCCCTTAAAAATTATTCACTAAACCTAGCCAAAATCAAAATAAACATTTTTTTTGGGAGGGGATGCAAGATTGCTCAAGTACACCTTAGATGCTCCTACATCATGGTGGGAAAAAAATCTTTATTTTTTGTTAGAATCTATTTAAGACCAACAAGTAGTCCTTATAGGGGCTTGGAAACCACATTATCTTAAGCAATTTTATAGTTTTTTACTATTTTCTTTAATTTGGCTAATTTTAAAATATAAGCAAAATACCATTCTAATTTCATTTCTACAATTCAACTAAGGATGTGGTAAATTCTTTTGAATTCTTTATTATGTATCTTTCTAATAGAAGGTTGTGGAGATTTATGTATTCAATTTATGCATAAATATGGAAGATGCATTCATTCTTAATGGTTGAGTTATCCTTAAATATTGGCATCATCCTAGTTGTGTGTTAACTAGCAAATCAAGACTTATTTAATTGGATTCCCTTCTTTAACTAGATTGGATTTGGCATCTACATAAAATAGGCTTATTTCTCAACCCTTTATTTTTTTTTCAGGTTTAGGTTTCAATGCAATATTGGATCAAATCTAGCATTAGACTTTTACTTGTGGTATGCACTAAAAATTAAAATTTTATGATTATAAATTCATTTCTTTTTCAATATAGATACAAGATTTGTGGTATTTTTAGAATTAGGTGTACTAAGAATGGTTTATAATAATTATAGTTGTGAAACCAAAATTTATCATTTGGAATATTATGACCCATAGAGTGAAATAGCATTTACCTTTGATTATCTTGCATGACCAATAGCTAGTAATATAGACCTTGAGGAAATTTTATCTCCTTTTAAGAGAGGAAAAATAGATTTGTATCATGTCTAAGTTGATGTGTTAAAAAAAATTCAACAAATTGGTGCTAGAATGAGCACCAAAGGTGAGAAATATTATTGAAATTTGAGATTTTGAGAATTGTATGTTGCATTAGCAAATTGAGAGCTAGAATATATTATATAATGCATGATTATCAAGCTAAAAATATGAACATTTATCAGTAGGTAAAATTCCATTAAGGGTGACTTTGAACTATATACCTACCTTAACATAGGAAAAATAGAGATGATAAAGGAAGGTCTAGATCTAGACATATTAATTTGGCTAATACTTCACCTAGATCTAGATTATTTCTTTTATAAATTATTTATCATCCCTCAAAATATATCAATGGTTGCTTGCCTTGGTGCATAAAATTATCCTTTAGCTATCAAGGGTACTAAATGTGATTTACTTAAGAAACCTTTTTTTTCCAAAATACAAACATGGTGGGATTTGAATTATTGGAGAATGTATACAAGCTTTCAAAGATACTATATTTAGAAATCTAATACAACATGAAGATCTAGTGCATATAGATTATTTCCATACTTTTTGAATGAAGTAGCTTATAGTGGGTCAATTACAAATTAGAATTAATTAGAGATGGAATTTCTTAATTATTTTAGGGTTCCAATAGATCCTATAATATTATATCATTCTCATAGAGATCCAAATGATAATTGTCATGCCCATACTTATACATGGATATAAATTTCAACATATTTTTTAAATAAGCAAATCTAATACATATTTGTCATATTTCACATGGTAGTGCATGATGCACACTCAACATTATTCCATGTGTAGTTCATCAAAGATAATATTGTATTACATTCAATGGAAGAGAATTTGAAGTGAATGGGTGATGTGGAACCTATTTTAGTTCACCCCACAAATATGATGGCAATCTAAATAGGAAATGGCATCACTCCTTGTGATACCTCAAGGGAGAACCCTAGTGGGCATGCCCCCCCTTTGGTTTCATACGTGAAGGTCATTTATTTGTGCCCTCATGATGTAAACCAGGTTAAACCATTAAATTAACTACCTAATCATAGTCGAAATGGTATACGAATACATGTGAATAATTAATATAACAAACACATATTTCTCAATATCATCAAAATTAAATTGAAATATATTACAACCAGACCCAATTATTAATGTAAAATTATCAATAGAGTGCAAAATTGACCTAGCTAAATAAAAGAGAATTTTTCACAAACTAAACATCTATTTTGAATTAATATTTAAAGTTCAAAAAAATTAAAACACATGATATAAAAAATTCTTAATTATAAATTCTAACCATCTATTTACCCTAAAAATATATACCATCCATAATATGCCCTATTATCCTCACACATGTGTGAGAGGACTCACTTGTCACATCCCACATCCCTATGTGATCCTCACACATATGTAAGAAAACTCACATGGTCATAATCCCTCTTCCATACACGTTCCTCACACATGTGTGAGAGGACATATGTCATATCACTCTTCCCTATAGTCCTTCAATCTCAATAATTTGATAAAAATAAGATAATCCTATCCCTCCAAATCCTATCAATCATTTTCCACTCCAAGTTCACCAATCATAGGGTGCCACTTGGAAGCTTCTTGTTGATCTTAAATCCCTCATGAATCCATATCCATTGATGTCAAGATTAAATATTCACCCTTGATCTTAAATCCTCAAAATTATAAACGAAACCTCTTGGAAGCCATTTCATAAGAATTTGTTGAATGCTAATGTTACATTGCTAGTATTGAGAACAACTACATTCCTTATGTCATTTTTTCATTTATCTTTAACACAAATACACACAAGTGTACAACAAGAAGCTCTTGGGCACTCAACCTCTTCATCAAGCTCAAATAAAGGTACAAGTGAAGCAAGGTATTCGAGTCTTTCCTTTTATGTTTCCATTCTTATTTATTTCATTGCTTTATTTTCTTCTCTTGTTCACATAAATTATCAACCTAAAAAATATATGAAAATATTAGTCAAACTATTTAATATTTTTCTTTACACAATTCATATTGTAAGAAAAATAGTGATAGATGATCACTATAATCAGAAACTAGCAAATACATGAAAAAACATAAGAACACAAATATTAAACAAGATGTGACTCAAATTTTTAATGCTAAATTACCATTTGATATATAATTTATTATATGAAAAAAAAATCAAATATTATGTCTACAATGACTATTCATTTATGATATTTTGGAGATAGACAAAATTAATATATGAGAGACTTGCAATAAGGTTAATTCTACATTTCTTTGAATTATGGGACAAATTATTAAAAGAAAATTAAAACAAGTCTTTTAAATCAGGTTAGAAAAAAAATGTAAATTAGCATTAACAATTATATTATATTAGATTAAAGAATTAAGTATGAAATAATATGTAAATATATTTTAAAAATTTGATAAAAAGGATGTAAGAGTTTTATTTCATTTATGAGATGATATTTTATTGTAATTTATGCTTAGTAATTTAATTTTAGTTTTTATTATTAAAACTTAGATAATGAAGTTATAATAGGTTGAAAGATAATATACACTCTATTTAAGTTCAATCTTGCATCTATGTTTTTGATTCAAACTTACAATGAACTTTTGTTGTGACCCTAATCTCTACACTTCTTATCTTTAAAAATATGTTTTCTTTTACTTTCTAAAAATGATGGTTTTTAGGGATAATGATAGAGCTTGTTGTGCTAGATGTGAGATGCGACTTGTTGTAGTCTTTTTGTCTTAGTTAAACCCTTGAATCAATTTTAAAAAATTGAACAAATTGGAAGATATGCCAAGTAGAAATGTAAATACCTATATTATCTTTATGATCTCAAATATTAATGGAATACTCTCAGATTCTTAGATGTTCAAATGATATAATGCTATAAATGATCTATGCCTAAAATAAATTAGGGTTTATTCTTTTATACATCATCCTAATATCATAATTTTAATATTATATGCTTAAATCAATAGAAAATAACTAATTAGAAGTAAGTTAACTTAAATCTATAATAAAATTTGGATTTGAAAATTTAAAGGATCAAAATCACACATATAATTTTAAATTAGATTTAAAATTATGACAAAAAAAACAACAAATATAAAAACTAAATCCAAACTATTAAAACATAAAAACTTAAAATCTATATATTAATTCTTATATAAAAATATACAACTCACACAATAATTTATTTCAACAAATAAATCCATATAATACTATTATTAATGCACTTTAAACATGGCTGTGAGGATTTTGTGTTCGTTGTGTATTATACATTTATTATTCTTTTTTGGGGGGGAGAATGTCTTAAAAGGAGGAAAATATATTAGAAATATGTGATATTCGTTTGTATAAGAGGACCAACTTACGTCAGTCTAAAGGTTTTATTTGTTCGTGAAGTCTTTGGAGATCTTTTGCTATTTATCTTTCCTATATTCTCTATTTCATATCTTTTCAACGTTTTTAACTTTTTCCCTTTACTTTTAAAGAAGGGCTAGAATTTTTCAATGTGGATTTTTTTGGTCATTCTTTGGCCCTTGTGAGCCCCTTTTCCATGTACTCTTTAGTTATAGAGCCTATTACCTTGAGTAAAATAAGATTGTATGTATCTCTTTAAACCCATCTTAAAAATAAAATAAATAAATAATAATTTAATTTAATTAAAGTTATAATAGATTATATAAAATAATTTAGAAAATTTAAAAAATTAAGGGGAGTGAAAGTGATTTATTATTTGTTATTGTTGATAGGTGGTTATATATTATTTTAATCATAATTTTTAAATTGTAATTTAGAATCACTTAATCTTAAATGTTGTTAAATAGAATAAATTACTACAAATGTAAGCTTTTCAAAAGGGTATGTAAATCTTAAAGTAGTAAATAAAATGTTAGATTAACCATTAATCTCATATGTGTGAGTATATAAAAACAAATTAGAAATTGAGAAACCATAACAATATGACACATAATATTAGACGTACATGGAGAAACCCTTTTGAAAACAAAACTCCACCACCAAAGAGCACAAGTTTGTATTAATCTTTGAATCAAAAGTGCATAATCAACAAAATTATCCCTTCAATCTAACAAAATTTTGGCAATACGTATGTACTTTTAAATAACCATGAAAATTCAATCTATTGTATACAATATAGAGAGGACAGTTGAGAGGAAACCATAAATAGATTCTTGAAACCATAACACCCCAAAACCATGGTATGACAAAAAACCAACACCTTCATGTGACTAATCAATGTATCTATGAATAAAAAAATGTAACCCCTCAAGCATCCTTTACCCATGTGAATATTAGGAAAAAATCCCAAATTTATTCATCCATTATGCACCCCAATACACATTGTGGACCCCACCTAGCATGCAAAGATTTTCCACTCTCTTAGGACCTAGATAAGGAAAGATGTATGGAATTCAAGTAAAATTATAACCATCACCATCATACTCTACCTCCCTTATTAATTCCACTCTAACCAATATTTCCAAGTTACATTGAGAATAATTAATAATATCCCACATCCACCTATATCAACATTCAAGTACCTAGGTTCCAAGATGTTTAAAGATCTTATATTAGACATTAGGATTGCAATTAAATATCACATTATCTAAAAATTCTCCCACTTGATATTAGATATTGAAATGGTATAAGAGAAAACATAAAATAAATT
>VDFB02278889.1:0-45243 GCA_007258455.2 Sequoia sempervirens
CGACACCCCATCTCTGCAACAAGCAAGAACAACAACCTCCAGCGAACACCAACGAATGCTATCCAAGCAATTGACAAACCTCAAAACTAAAATAGGATCCCCAAACTCGAAGTCCAACTCACCTAGCAAAGGCGAGCAGAAAACCCTGACAGAGAAGGGAAGCCTCAGAACCACAACACCCTGCATAAAAAACACAAGGAACACACAAGCAAGGCAAGGCAAGGACCCGACGAACCTTCCCCACTTGCGCAACCGTTCAAAATCACAGAGCAGGATGTGAAAAACCCCAAACAGAGACCCTATCACCATCCCCATCTCCGTTGCCATCACCCTCCTCTACGTCAGGATTCAAAAAACTACCCCCGGAGGATTTCCTGCTCGACGCCATTACTAAAATATGTTGATACTTTTCCCAAAAACTTTTTTGGAAAGAAATGTTTCCTCGTGATTTTTTTTATCTCTACTTGCTCTATTTTATATCTTCTGGCTATGATAATACCACGAGAGTCATGACATCACCTCCTCATGTATACCTCACTACATATGTCTTGAATTATTCCAACTTTGCCTTAATTCTATCCCTTTGCACATAAATAACATATTGATAAATACATATTTCTTATTCTCTCCCAAAATTTTATCTCATCCTCACTACATCATTCTATATAACTAGTATCCCTCTCTACCTATAAGGAGGTACATTCACCTATTTCTTATGTGTCTGCCTCTTACACTTGGATAATTGGATCAAAGATAGGATAAAAATGGTTGACATGAACATGGTCATGAGTAATATGCATGTAAGGTACCACAAGTATACTGCAAGTTAAAAATTCTATGGTGAAAATGATTAGTTCATGAGTTGTCAATGGTACCTGCACATCACACATAGGGTCATAACACTTATCATAAAATAACACTATTTATATTATGAGGGGAATGTATATTATGTACCTAAGTCATCTTCACTAATCAAATATAATAGGTTCATTTCACAATAAGCCTCTCCTTTGTCTCCCTCCTTTCCACTTATTGTTACCTATACCTCATCCCTTGCTTCTCTTGCTACTAATCCCACATCTAATAGACATAGAGGCAAGGGGCACATCCTCCATTGATAATATCGATATTTAACAAAACATCCCATGTCATCTCCTAGGATGGTTATAGCAAGGTCAACTACCTCATCATCACTTATCATATTCTAAAGATGGCCTATCAATCTCCCCCTGTCAAATAAATGATCATTGATTCTTCTATAAATATGAAGCTTCAAGGGCATGCCTTATTGGATCCCAAACAACCTTAATATTTACTTATAGTGAAAACACTCTAAATATGTCATTGTGTGACCATAGTACTATTTATATTACCATAGTATGCTCATTTATTCTACATCCCCTATTCATCATGACATATCTCTATATGGTCAACCTATCAAATATACACCTCTAAAAAAATCAAGTGGTATGTTGTCTCCATCTCCCCATGCAACTAATGTCCCATCTATAACATCTTGGCATCTCATCCTTTATAACACTTGATCTACTCAAAGGATGAGGAATAAAAATGTGCTCATACACCCATCCTTGTAGGATTTTTGTGGAATGAAGTGTTTAATCATGGCCCTCCATAAATGTATGTAGGTCATCATATAAATGCATCATCATGTACCTACACCATGATTATATAGTATCATGGCATTCCACGTCTTGAAAATAAACGAATGACACCATAAGAAATTAATGAACCTCATTTTTTAGATGCATTTCCTATTGTAATATATAATAATGGAACTCCATCCCATGCATGACTAGGCTTGCTTGTGAAATAAGGTATAAAGCCCTACCTTTCTACTACATATTAGTATGATAATTTATAGTCGCTTGTTGACCCTTGATGGGTAGTCTCTATATATTCTAAACATCATCTAGTGTGACTATCAATTCTCCAAGGGAAAAATGAAAGGTGTTCATGTTTGACTACAACCTCTTCAAAAAAAATTTCAACCCATTCACAATATACAAAATGATGGAATATATTGTGCATGCTCTAACTTCATTTATTCACCATCTAAATATCAACTAGAATAAGAAATAATTCTTAAAGGTTATGAAACTAATAGATATTAGACTTCTCATGCACCTCAATCTCACCCTACATCACACAATGATTAAAAATCAATCATTAAATCCCATGAAAGAAAAAAAAATGTTAAAATTTATAATAAATTAAAAATTTGATAAACTCAGTTCAAATTCATGGGTGTTAGTCATACCCGTGAATCATATCTGAAATAGACCCATGAATACATGTTTTCTTTTGTAAGAATGAGATTAGATTTGTGGATATCATAGTATAAAATAAAAAATATCTAGCCTAATTTTATGCTACTCTGATCACTTGTCAAATTTGAAATATTTTACAAAAAAAGAGAAAAAATGATGCTTCTCTCTTTCAACAAGTCACTAATGTCAATTTGAATTAATACTTTGTTAGTGCAAATGGGATTATGGCTTCCATGATGCACCATGTTGATAAGTCTAGAAAATTTCGCTACAAAATGTGAATATACAAATTAAATGTTATTATCATAGTTTAATCTCCTATATCTAGTGGAATTGCATTTACCATGAAGCAACTTTTTTAACATAACCCTCTATGCTTTATACAAGATGATGTTATTCACAATGAAAAATATTATTGATCATGATATAATGTTGACATATTTTTTCATAAAAATACATGCTAGTGCATTTACTACACTCCTTATTTTACCAAATCTACATTTACGACCTAAATGATCACAAGGGACATCCTTTTAAGAGCTACTTATTGCTATATATGTGACTTGAGGTGATCCTCTCATATAATTACTTCACATCCTATGATCATTTGGAAATGCTTAATTGGCATTCCAATACTTGCATTTATTATACTTATGATGAATTATACTTCTTATTATGATTTGGGTATGACATCGCACATAGCCTTAGTCTTCACATTTCCAACAGTATCACTTGTAAGCTCAATATCTCTTAATACACACCTCTCAACACTCACACTATATAACAAAACTCTATTTTTTGTCTTTTGTGCACAACATTTTTGTGTCATTGCGCATTCCTAATTGCATGCATAATGTGACCTTTAATGGTTGCACATTTCATGTTTAGTTAATGCCCAATTTGATGCCACATATTTCTAACATTTGTAACATTTTTATTATATATTCTTATGATACAATTGAGAGCATAGAAGTTCAACAGGTCTATTGTTTCCTTGTCCACATCATAGAGCACACTATATGCACATGACACTTGTTATCATATTATTAAGGCTTAGCTAATGACCCATTTGTATAAATACCTACATGATACAATGTACTTGCAAAGGAAAACCAATCAAAATATTTGTTGCATACATGTCATTATGCATATCTTCCCCAATATTTCCTTTCAAAGTCTTCCAAACCTATTGAATGTGTATTTTAATTCTATCTTAGGGATTCATTTATATATTTTTTAAACTTATATAATACCATATAATATGTAGGTTTTCTCTCTAATAATCTAATACACTTGGGGCTTAAATAATTGGTATTAGAGAAGGAAATTTATTTACATGCTCACATAGATGCACTCACAATATTTACAAAAGGATCACACACTTGTTAAACATTTGAGCATTCTTGTGAACACCAATAATAGTTTTTTGTAATGGTAGATGTGTTGCAAGGTGTGTTCCCTTGGTCTCCTTGTGTTGTGCAATGCAGTGCTCAGGTTCATGACATGGCTTAACTGCCTCCCATGGATTCATTAACTCTGGGGGCTATATTGAGCATTAACGGTTGATATTTTGGTGCAATGACAACCATTTGTACAACAATTGGTATCAAATCCTAGGTCATGGGTTTGAACCCCTCACTTGCGCTAGGGGTGGATTGTTGCAAGGTGTGTGCCCTTGGTCTCCTTATGGTATGCAGTGTAACACTCGGGTTCGTGACATGGCCTAACCGCCTCCTATGGATTCATTAACTCTAGTGGTTGTATCAGGCATTAACAGGTCGATATTTTGGTGAAATAACAACCATTTGTACAACAAGATGAAAATGCACCGAGGGTTTTAAAAAATAACCATTACTTGATAAATAAAATCACACCTCTAATTTGCACCAACACGAAGTTCCTCACATCAAACACTTTAGGCTAAATTTTTTGTAATGCATCCAAATTAGAAGACAAAATATAGATGAAGTAGCAACACATTTATTTATGGGAGAACACACCTACACTAGAGAAGCCTTTTGCATCATGTGCCAAAACATGTTTGTGCAAAATATATAGTAAGATTTATGATTGCTTATACTAATCCTATATTTCCCAACACATGTAGAGGCAAAGGGTAACAACCACATGGTGAATAATGGTGTAGCCTATACTTCTCTAGCTCTGTTAAAAACATAGATTTTCATGCATAAAAAACCCTTGTTGGATAGACAACACTAGATCTTGATGATAAAGAGGAGATTGATGAAGAGGCATAATGCTTCAAAGCTCTAACTCTAGCACACACTTTAGGAGAATGTGAGAGGCTTTTCCACACTAAGTGTGAGTGAATGACCAACTTGTGCATCTCATCATCAAAAGCATCATCCAAATAAGATGATTACATAAAACTTAGTGGAATGCCTCATACTCTCCACCAGCATGCATCCAACCCCATACTATTTGGGATAACTAGAATAAGGTAAGGAGATCCAAGTAAGTCACCAATGCACTTTAAATTATAATTTTAAACCTATATGAAACATATTCAATTGTAATGCCACACCTCTAGAGGTTTGTATCATATTTATACATAGACCCTTTGCACAAGACTAGGAAGGTCTTTATAATATTGAGCTACAATGGTAGAAAATTCATGTTGGTAACATATACTTCAACCTATGTGAAATGTCACCGTAGTCTATAATCACTCTAATTTCAAAATATAAATATTGTAGGATTACTATGCACAATTAAAAGTTTATTCTTCTCTTGGTTTATGAAAAAAATAAATGTAATTAGTCAAGCACGCTCTCACAACATGCTACTCCACACCCAACACATCATAGTAGTAATAACTTGACACAATACTTTAATGGTGTAATGAGTTCCTCAAATATCACATGATTCTTATAACACATTCCACAATACACCATTTGTTATAATAATAAAAATTCATTGCTAAACATAATAGTTTCTCAATCAGGGAAATATTAGGCCAAGCTCTTCCCCATTCAATCATCTAATTATGCTAGCACCAAATATGGATGACACATGACACCTTTTTCTTGACTAACACACACTCAATAAAATTTTGGTAAAAAAAGGAATCCCTACCCTACTTTTATGATGTCTTGGATTATATTTGTAGTGTACACTATCTCACCAAGTTTGATCTTAAGTCAAAATATGATTAGATTCTAGTGCAATTTGAAGACATCTAGAATATTGCATTGAAAAAGACATGAAAAATCTGAGTGGATGGTTATGTCTTTTTACCTAACTAATGATCATACACATTTATGCATTGATGAATGAAATCCTACTTTATTTTACCAACTTTTTCAACCTTTAATTAGACAACATACTATTATTTGACAAGACTTGGGAGGAGCATGTGGAACACATTTCACAAGTACTAAAAATACTACATCAAGAAAAATTACAAGACAATAAAAAGTGCACTTTTTCTCACCATAGAGTCCATTAACTTGGTTAAATCATCAACAAATTTGGCATTGATGTTTATTTGAGAAAGTCTAAAGTGATATTGACTAGCCTATTTTGTGGAACCACATTAAATTGTACAATTTTCTCAACCTCACCAATTTCTACTATAGGTTCATTATTAGGTTTTCACATGTTTCTTGGACCCTTAATTAGGTTATATGTAGCAAATTAGGTATCACCTTTGAAGATATCAAGTAATTCCTTTATTTTTTACCCATGTTGACCTTGCTAGATATTTACCACCCCTTTGAGATTCAAATAACTACAATAGACTATGCATTTGACATAGTTCTCCTTCATCATGAACACATAACATGCAACTCTAAAATATTCAACATTTTGTGAAGATACTCTACTTATCAAAATCACTAGTGTTCAAGTAGTTAAGCAATGGCATCATTACATCCTTGACAAAGAGACCATCATTTTTTTTATTATCAACCACTCTAATTCGTGTACACATAAATCAAATTGGATAATGCATGGAATATAAAGTGGATGAATTTACTTTAATAGTTCCACCTAGTGGTTTATGGTAAGAAGGGATGTGTTAATAATATTGTAGACTACCTCAATATGTCATCAATCCATGCACTCATCACCATGTTATACTTACAAAACCATAACTTTGATGAGCAGGCACCATAATATTGTGTTGATACTAATTTTTTGAAGACCTATATAGTGCCTATGTTAAGTGTATGCATAATGGGGATTTTATATATTTGAAAATATTTTTTGAAAGCTCAAATATATTTGTGTTCCTTTAGCATGCAACACCAATGCTTGATTTGGTAATTGCACTACTCCAAGATGACATTTCAACTTGGCATCAGCAAAACACTTTCCATACTTCAGCAAAAAAATTACCAACCTCACATGCACATTGAATTTGAGAACCATACCAAGTCTTGTATACCTTGTTGCATCATCAAACCTGCCAACATGACATTGGGCCTTTGTACTCCTATAGTAGTACCCTAGTGCCCTTTGGAGCCTATCACCAATTTTTTTCTTAATGACCTACCAATCACCAAACAAAAAATTGACTATATGTTTTCTAGTTGATAGATTATCCAAAATGAATGCAATGGCTACTAGAATGAATACTATCAACATGCGTGTCTTCTTCCATCATGTGTGGATTCAATTTAGGCCTTTGATATCCATTGTCTTTGATCACGAACCAAGATTTGTGACCACTTCTGGTAAAGTCTTTGGACATGTTGGAAACTTAGCTTAACCATTCCATAGCCTTATATCCTTAGACTAATGGTCAAACCAAAGTGGTAAATTGCACATTGGTTTACCTATTGGGGTGAAATCACAATAATGAGTTCCACTTTAGGGACAATAAATTTTTTGGAGGGACAGTAGAAGATTTACTAAGAAACCTTTATTTAAAGATTTTTCTTTGAATGAAGGACCTTTATTTGAAGGTCTGCACATAAACGCCTTCGATCGAAGTCTCTTGCTATTTAAAAAATAAAATTAAATAATGTCTTTGATCGAAGACACCTTCGATCGAAGGCATTATTTTATTGTTTTTATTTTGGCGATTATATGAACCAACAACAATAGTTTGTTGGTTCATTTGGTGGAACTTTACCTGACAACTGAGCTTTACAAACTTGGAAGAATTAACAAGTTACCTAGCAACTGAGCTTTCAATAGGTCCCTGTTGTGAGCTGTAAGGGAAATACTTGACCAAGTTGTGAGCAGGTGCCTGCTTATAGTGAAGGAAGATTGTGTAGACTAAGATAAGCGTTGCCATTTATGCTTGTAATTTAGGGTTAAATTCTGATTATTTAGGTTAAATTCACTATTATTTAGGTTAAATTCACTGTTATTTAGGTTAAATTCATTGTAATTTAGGGTTAAATTAATTACCAAGTAATCTATTTGCACTGTAAACTAGGGTTCATAAATAAATTTGTATTGTAAACTAGGGTTTATAAATTAATTTGCATTGTAAACCATACATCTAATACATTTCAATGTAAATAAACAAGGTTAGATATGAAACAAGAATTTATATATTTGCTATATATATAACTCATTCTTAGTCATAGAATAATTTCATGTTCCTACTAGATACACTTACCTTGAAATACATGCATGCAAATCTTAAAAACCATTAACTTAACATTCCCCCAACAATGCTAGTAAAATCATTACATTAGAAAATTTAAGAGTAGAGATAACATTAACTATATTGAATTATGCATGAAAGGACTCGATTGCAACTAGTATCATGAGTTGAATGCAAAATACCTTCAATATTTTAATTTTATGCATAGAATTATGAAAACTACACATACCCATGGAAAAAAATTTGCGCTCACTTTGTTTTATTTGAGCTATTCCCTTCCAACTCTTCTCTATTATGATTCCCCTTCTCATGACCTATTCTCTCTTGAATTCCCTCATTTTGATAACAAAACCATAAAAATCCCTCCATAGTGGGTGGTCATTATGCCCAAAAATGTCTTCATGGCTGCTAAATATCTTTGTTTCGCACATAAAACTCCAACCTCTAATATAGTGGAAAAATTCTCTCCCTTGGAAACCCTTCAAGATAAAATCATTTAGGGGATATCTTTTTATCATCCCAAGCTCCAATTTGTTACATCCTTCAAACACAATCATTTAGGGGATATATAATATGACAAGTATAATTTTGGTGCATCCTTTATATCCTTAAAAAAATTCTAATTATTATAATGGATCCTTTGTATCCTTAATTGGTCTATGTTGTTTTTTATGACTTCTTCACACCCTAATTAATGTTGATTCTATTGTGTTGGCTCCTTCACAATCCCATTATACCTTTTTAGTTAGCTCCTTCATAACTCAATTTTACTTGTGGTAATGATGAATTGTTCACAATAGGATATATTAATTTCTTCTAATGGCTCCTTTGTTGTCACATATCATATTTATTTTGGTTTTATCTAGGTTCCTTTTCATCCCCACAAATTGAAGTGTAGCCTCACACATTAGTTCAATGAATTCATATATCTTCACTAATTGTATCATAAACATAATAAATATCATAGTATATTATATGATATATTTGTGTACTCATTTGTATTGGTTCATAAATAACATACATGTAAAATAGTGCACTTGATCCTAGATATGCACCATGTGGGAAACAACTCCATACAATTTTAATACATGACGTGCCATAAACATCTCACAAATGATAATTATTGTGACACATGTACAATGAAACCATATGGATTTGACATATTCAATACAACCAGGTGCATTGTGTGCATGTTGAAACATAGATATAGGTCTCACCTAGATCAACTTGTCAACCAAGTGCATCAAGTATGCATATTTTTCTCAAAAAGTGAGTAAAAGTGATGTGGCCCCAAATTAGCCAATTAAGTTAGTATCGCTTCTTAGGTCCTCTTCCTTGTAAAGACAATAGTCCATCAAATATTCCTTGCTAGACTAGATTTTTCTAGGAAAGTAGGAATATTTTGACATATATATCATTAGCACATGGGCACATCACATGTGTGTTGTTCTAAGTCTACTTGAATATATTAATAAAGGCTAAAACAATTTTATTTTCTCAATTGCCACAAAATTTTGATCCCTAGATGCACCTATGAAGATATCCTATTTTGTAACTAGAATGTGGTTCTAACAAGTACTTATGGATGTCTTTTATAAGAGGGTTGAAGTCTTGGTTTCAATTATGCATGATAGCTTTTGTGCAAAAGGATCCTATAATCAAGCATGGTAGTATTTATGTATTTGGGTGATTTTCATCAATGTTAAGACAACTGTCAACATTTTCTCTTTGTGATTAGTAGGTCATCTCTTCCTTGTTGTATATATATTGTTGTTTCATGTTCCTAAAACCCTTTCTTAGCATGTTGTTTTAACTCATAGTCATCTATTTTATGCATATTCATGATTATAGTGACTCATTGGGCATGTCATGGATTTAGTGATCTTAGAGTGTCTCATTTTATTGAAAATGTATTTTAATTGATATATTTTCTCACTTCTTTAGCCCTTCAATTTAAGTAGGAAGTGTTTCACTTGTAAAAGCCAATATGCATAGATGTGTCATATATTTAAATATTTGAAGATGATGCCCAGGAAACATTAAATTATCATATTAAATTTACATATACATGCCACATGTAAATTTTGAAGCATTGATCATATATAATTAGGATATATATAAGTTGTATACACAAGTTGAAATATTTTATACATTTTCTTAATTGATAGAGACCTTGATGCTCTTCCAATATGAAACACTATTTTTTTTAACGAGTAATTTAGGAATTGGTTCTAGTCCCAATGAGTTAAGTCTCTAGTTAGAGAATTATTATGCTTGTATCAAATTAATAGAAGATCCCATTTAGTCTATCTCCATTTGAACCTAAGTATCTAATAATTTGTTGTTTTCAAGAAATCATGAATTTGGGGCATTGTAGATACACTTTTTAATGTCCTAGGATTTATTGAAACTTAGAAGGGTAATACCAAATGGTTGTACTAAATAATTTGTTGACTATAATTAATGAGGATGATTGTCTGTCAAGCTTGATTACACTATCAACCAAATTTTCACATTTGTAGATGTGCAATAGTATTCAAAGGAGACCTAGAAGGGAAAGAATAAAAAAAATCAAAAGGAGATTAGATTTGATAGGAATTCCTAATAACCTAATATTTCAAGGTACCATTTGATAGTTAGAATAGGATCTTCAATTTGTGCCAAGGATTGATTATATAGAATAAGCCTTCACCTATTACCTAGCCAAAATTTATAAATAATTCCCAGTTGTCTTAATTCAATCCTCATTTATTCTTGTAATTTCACTCCTCCATTACTACAATTATATACTACCCCAACTTAGCCCATTTTTTCATGAGTTTTTCTTAGGTTCACTTAGTTATCCTGGAATTTTACCCTTCAATAAATTTATCTTGACTTTTTACCCTTTAGTCAGCTATCCTACTTGCACTCCTTGTAGGACCTCAATGTAGTACGTGGTAAATTAACATCCAATAAAAATTACATTCAAATATCCTATTGTTAGAGGCATTTGTCTCAAAATATACACATAAATTTTAGAATTGAGGACTACACTTTTAGAATTGAATTTCTAATTTACATGAATATATGAATATTATGTTCATAATTAATCATCAAGATATGATTTAGAGATTAAATCTACATTGAGTTCAGGATAAGAATATGCATGTTCTCACATCACAAGCATGATAACTCGAGGCTAGCTCCATATTTTCTCTTTCCATAATATGGTCCATACTAAATCAGATGGATTAGATTTGATAGGATCATGCATAATAACCTAATAGTTCAAGGTATCATTTGATAGTTAGAATAGGATCTTCAATTTGTGCCAAGGATCGATTATATAGAATAAGCCTTCACCTATTACCAATTTTGGTAGTTTGGATACCCCTTTTTATCCACCAATCACCACCCCATTTCCTCCATATATCACATCTTATTTGAGATGCCAAGTGGTTTTAATATAATTCCTTGGAAATATTGTCATTATCTTCTCTATCCATGTACTATTTTGTATTTTCATTAAGCCATTTGTGCTAACAATTTGGGTTTTCCTATTGTCACTTCATTTGACATTTGGCCTCAACTCCTTTGTGTTATTGGTTTCCTTATTTAAGAATATGTACTTGAACATAATTTAATATGAAATATCATAATCTAGGTCCATTGGTATATAATCACTTATCAAGTTAGTGTATTATTTTAAATTGATCTCTCTATAGTCATGGGTCTAATTAGAAAATATTCTAAGCCTCTTTAAGTGATCCTTGATTGAAGGCCTTGTCTTGTTTAAAACCAAGGCAATATTAGTCTTAAATAGACCTAGGTAAATTAGCTATCTAATATTCTCTTTAAAACATAGGTCATAAAGTTCATCCAAGTATGCCAAATTTTCCTTGAAAAATTACAAACATGATACATTTTCTAATTCATATTCATTTAATGTTTAATCATCATGCTCTAGAGATAATTCATATGTTATTTTAGGTTGATTTATGTTTCAATGTATATGCATTTTTTTTTAATTTTATTCTAAATTAACGTTAGCTAAAGTTCATTTTTGAAGTCATATCACATACATCCAGACCTATGTACATTCATTTTCTTGAGTTAAAATTATAACTTAATTAATTTCTATGTAGTGCATCGATATGGATGACCTTTGGGTACGTATAGATGCAAATATTTAGATATTGAGCTTTATTTTAGTTGACCCTTCGAACATGGGGGTCTACAGAAGTAATTGTGAGAAAATTTTAGAGATTTTAGTTAAGATTAGATAGTCATTAGGAGGTGTGCATGTGTATTCTAGGGAAACTTTAGAATTTGTCCTTGCTCGAATGAGGGATGAGGTTTCGAGTGATGTTCCTTTGAGTATAGTCCAACTTAGAGTGCTAAAGGAAACTATCAAAATCAAATGTTTTCCCCAGTATTCCACTAGATCTTAGGTGAGGGTGTATTAGGTTACTAGGTGCATAGATCCTAGGATGGCCCCTTTGATATATCCATGATTTCTTGTAGCACATGATTGTTATCCAAATAATGACCAAATTCCATTATATTTTACACAATAGTTATACGTTGAGATCCATTTAGTCCTTAGCGTTAACTATTTGGATTTACCATATCATTTGGAATAGGGTCATGGTGGGGTCCGTGATAGGGATGCATATCGACATGCAGATCGATAATCCACAAATTATAAGGCCTTGGTTGGGAAGAGTATGCTTGTCGTCACTCCATCCATTAGCCCTATTGGAGATCAGGTTGTCATTGCTTCAATCATAGCATTATTGATATTATAGTCCAGGCTCAACGAATATCTACAGATCATGTGGGTTGATATTTGATGAGACATACATGTAGATCTTTTCCTACTCATTCGGATGTATATGTTGTGACATGCGTCCCATCTTTAGCTGATATAGACCATATTACACATGATTCCTAGATTTTGAGGGATACATGTTATAGATTGTTTGATAACCTGATGAGAGTTTATGGTGTGCTCTCATCAGTTGGGGATCCCCTTGGTAGATGTTACCTCATTTGTGGGTCAGTGTTATAGTGGAGATTTGTAGAGTCCAGTAATTGGCCATTCTACTGCTTCGACACATGCACATCCACTTGTTGATGATTATGTTGCTATAGGTGCCTGGTCATCAAGGTGATTATGAAATTTTAGAATGAGAAAGTGTTAATAATTAGGAACTTAAAGTTAATAATTGGGAAAAAAATATGGGACTCCTATAATAGTGTAGAGAAAAATGTGCACATCCTAACACATTTTCCTCTTGTTTTACATTGCTTTTGACACACATTTATGTTCTTAAAGTGGCCCTTTTACAATTAACCAATTTAAACATGAATATCTATTCTTAGGGTGTCCTAGAATTAACTAATGTGTACAAACATTAATATTTTTAAAGGGGTCTTAAAAGGTATTGAGCATTTCAAAGGGTCCATATTTAAGGGAGACACCCCTAGGTCATTTAGATATCACATTACATCATCACTTTACACAATAAAATATATCTTAGAATTGAAGGTAGGATAATAGATTCACACATTAGTCTACAAAATAATATAAATTAAAGGTCCTAAAAAACTACCTAGTGTTTTCTTTATTTAAATATGTTTATCAATTATAGATTAAATCAAAATTTAGATTACAAAGTAGTATTCCTAACCTAACCTAAAATAACTAACTTGAAAGAGTTAGGAATAAAGAAACAATCTAGAAATAAAATTAGGAAATGATAAGGAAAAATAGGAAAAACATAACTCATGCACCTAGAAATTGGAAAGTGATGACATGAAAATATTTAGATATACTACAAAGAGGTCCTTGGAAAGTTTTAAGGTTGTCTTATGGATACTAGTGATGACATGAAAATATTTATATTTATACTAGTTAAGTGTTGTGGAGTATAAAAATGCTTGTCACTTGATCTTGCACACAATAGAGATAAAGAAAAATAAAAAAAAGTGGTTATTGTACAAAAATAATACTACCTGAAAGTGAATAGAAAATAGAGGAATTGGAACATCAGATACACTTATAGAAAAATAAAATTGAAAATTGATTTGAGTTGAGAAATGTTGAGGGAGGTTTCCATGAAATTTTGGAGGTAAACTCCACAAAGTTGGCCCTACTAGAGAAATAGCTCTAACTTAGTAATTTACCATAAGTTACATGGCCTTGGACATGATAGGATAGTAGCTAGGTTGTATGTAGATTGGGCATGAAAATGAAGGTTCTAAGGGTTTGGGATGGATAAGAGATGGATGTAAAGAATGCTTTCATAACAAGTTCATTGTTTGAACACAAAATTCTTATGGATACATGATGATGAGAAGTGGAGGAAGAGGGATTTATTTATATGTTTTCTAAGGGTTTTAGGGTAGGTGAACATTGGATTCATGATAGGTGGATTATAAATGAGACACATTAATTTTGGTGGCTAAAACTCATCAAAATTATCCCCTCTAGTCAATGAATGTTAGAAGATATGGCTCAGACATGTACACTAGGGGTGTGACTAATATTTAATGCTAGGAGGCTTTGTTCTATAAGGAAGTCTAAGGAGATAAAGTTAACATGGGTAAAGGTGAATGTGCATCTTTTTTATTACCAGAGAGGGATTTATAAGGGGAAAAACAACTCAAATATAAGATGAACAAGGATAAACATGACTAGATAGGGATTAAATAAGTCAAAACAAGGCTAAAAAAATACAAAGTGGACATCTAAAATGAGTGTAAAACATAGTAAAAGAAGTTGTGAATTTTTTTTGATCAAGTACCAATCCTAATATTATCTAGAACATGATTTAATTGAAAAAAAATTCATAATTTATAATATAAAATATACATACCTTCTTTTTGAGCATAATATCTTTGCATCCTTCTTTCATGCAATTGTTGTTTCCTTTCTTCTGAATGATATTGTGCAACCTTATTTTTCTTGTTCTTTGGATTTCCCATATTCTTCTTTGCAAAATATGATCTTGACAATTCTTTTCCAATTCCACATTCCAAATTTGTAAAACACTTGCAAAAAAATGACCTTTTGAACATACCTTGTGAATTTTCCTTTATTTTTTGATACTGAAATCCCAAAAATTGACCTTGTATAAATACATGTAATTCAAATAGACATATTCTTTTGGAACATCGACTAAATTGGCCTCTGATCAAAGGTGGGTTGCTAAAATAAAATAAACATTATTTAATTTTATGATCTTTGATCAAAGGCAATTTAATAATAGTTTTTTTATTTGGGCAATAAGCCCTTCATTCAAAGGTACCTTTGATCGAAGGTAAAATATTCAGTCGAAGGTACCTTTGAACAAAGGACCTTCGATCGAAGGGCTAGCTAGATAGCTTTGGCTTCTACATTAAAATTTCCTCAAAAAATCCAATTTCAAACCCTGGGATGGACCTTCAGATGTACTTAACTTGACAAGTATAGTTTTGATATGTTTTCATTTTATCATGTATTTAATTGTAAAATTTTACTAAACATAGGTTTTTCACTGAACATCAAGTTCTTCTTTCTATGGAGGTGGAAAAATAGTAAAACATTGTAAAAATTCAAAAAATACCTTTTCCCTAGGTATTGATGTCTTTATTTCACCCAAAAAATTGATTTCTATCTATATACACAAGAAGTAATGTTGGACGACATACACCTATGTCCAAATTATAGTTATAGTGACTTCAAAAATTAATTAAAAATATGTAACAAAAAATTATGAAAAAATATCCTTGTCCTAGATATTAATGTTAAGAATCTATATTTTAAAAATTAGAATTTCATCCTTTCTAGAAAAAATTTATGTTGGATGACATAAATGTTACTTTTTGAAAATGTTTTTTTCTATTTAAAACCTATTTATTAAAGGAGATGTTGAAATATTCATGATTTATTCATAAAATTAAAAGAAAAATAATCTACACATAAATTACCACAAATCACTAGTTCGCATCATCTTCAAATTCTAACGGTTTATCTATTGTAGGTTTCAGAAGGTGAAGATTCAGTTAAAAATATTGATATAAATGTCCATCTTGGCCAAAACTTGGGACTCATTATTATGAGATTACCTCTTGCTCATTCATAAAATTGGCACCTACCCAATACATTGATAGCTTGCCCTACATATATCATGACTACAATAGAGTTCTTCATAGTTATATGAGGCATAATCCTTTTGAGACATGTCTTGGGTTCCAACTAGTGACCCCTTGACATCCTATCATGTATTGAAATAAAAAGGTAAACACCATAGTTAAATATTTACAATGTAGTGATTTAATCCAATCACAATGCATGATTAAGCCAATAAATTTATAGAAAATACACGTGGATATGCCCTTGTAGGAAAAGGTTCCACCCTAATGAGATCTGAGATTTTATTATTCCAAACAACACAGTACAATAATACAGTTCATTTTCCCTAATATAGGAGTATTTACAATAAAGCACACTACTATCTACTATCCTATTCCTATAATATATAAAATTTTGAAACAAGAAATGATCAAGTGGTATCCAAAAGCATGAGTCAAATCCATTGTCCGTGGAAAAAATGTAACACCTATATGGTCATGGTCAAGCATCTCAAAAGAGTAATTGAATCCTCTTACATCTCTTACACCCTTCTTATATGTCACAAATATCATAGATTATTTCATTAAATACTAGGTGTTCTATAAGGGGATTTAATGTTTATGTCATATACATCAAATTGAGAAGATGCTTTGTAACTCCCAATTTTGACATGTTTAATGTAACCCCCTTAGTCAATGCCTTCTTATTCAATATCCCATATCCTAGATAATAAATAATGTCACCACCCACACATAGGTGTTCTATTTATCCCAATCTAACTATAATAGATGAGATCATGGACACGATGGCACACAATTATATCAACACACATCAACTATTTTGTATAGTCTGAACTAGATAGTATGTTGATCAAAGTAGTAAAAATCATAGTAACTTCTCACATGGTTTCCTTACCTCAACATCAATGTAGTGAGGACCATTTTTTCTAAAGAAGAGGTGAATAATCCAAGTAGCACCTTACATGTAACCTTAGTTTTTTAGATTTCTTGTAGTGGCACTTAAATATTCATACTTGAATATATAATGTGGCCTTGCTTGTGGTTACACATGTAATTATTAGTTAATGGCTATTTAATAACCATAGGTTTTTGACACATGACAATCTTTGTGACACACATTCCTTTGATACAACTAGGTTTCTCATCAAACAATGAGCATCATGTAGGTTCAACACCTATCAATATCTTGTGTATATGATAGTGTGTACCATATGCATGTGACACATGTCAACATATTGTTAATGACTAGTTGATGAACCACTTGTATAAATACCTATAAGTACAAGGTATAGGAAATGAGTGACCAATTGTTAGAGTTAACAAGTTGGGAGAGAAATTTTGATAATCATGTAAACATTGGTGGACAAATATACAGTGGGTAAATAGCAATAATAGTAAATTTATATGTTGCTATGAGTAATGATGTTAAGAATAAATATAGATATATAATACTAAAATCTATGTTGCTAGGTGTATTTAATATTCACTTTATCATTACTATGTGACTGTGTTATGTGTGAATGCTAATGGTTAGTGTTCATATGTTTTTATTCAAAAAAAATTGGTGGTTGTGTATTGTTAGTTGTGTGAAAGTTGGGGCATGAAATGCAAGGTATAAGAAATGAATGACCAAACCAACATATTTATTGTATACATGTCATTGTACATATCTTCTTCAACATAACATTTTTATTTTTAAGAATTCAATGTCTATACAATGTGTATTTAATTCTATCTTAGGGTCTCATTTATATATTTTGCAAACTTGTAGATTATCACCTAATTATAGGCTTCCCCTCCAATCCACATAGGAATTAGATCATATTTATTATGGTTTCCTTGTCAATGTGAGAAACATTAGGAGCATCTCATCACCTTGATTTTATGCACTTACATGATTATGCCACACCCATTGTTTCACATGTTTACTATGACTACATGATGTTATATGTTGATACACCTTACATATTTATTGTGCTTACATTACCATTTTTATGTGATTGATTGCTTCACATGATGTTATAATTAATGATTAGTATATTTCTGATGTGTATTTTATTACATTCTCTATTATTACACATGTGATGTACCTTATATGATTACTACGTGCTTGATATGTTTATATGAATATCAAATAGCTATCCTTGACTTATCATTTTCCTTTATCAAGGATAAAATTTAATAATTGTCCCAATGATTATCTTCAACTTATGTGTTCATAGGATTATCATACAATGATATCTTTTTCTAAAAAGCATGGTTTATCATGCTTATATATATTCTCATCTCCTCTAATTCCTTGCATCACCTATATGCAACCAATTAGAGGGAAATACATTATCTCTAACATCTATCATAGTTTTGATAATAATAATGTAGATATGATCATTTTTCGATACCAAAAAAATCTTAATAACAATATTTAGATAAAATATATTTACATAGTTAGAGACCTTTTATTGTGTTATCTATAGACTCAAATCTTGTTATGTGTCTATATGGACATGTTTGACACCTCATCCATATCCAAATAGAGTTATTTTACATTCATCCATAAAGTTGGAACCCCTTTTATGAGATATCAATAGAGTTAGATCCTTACAACACAATTAAATATTTTTATCACTTTATGTAATATGTGAAATATCTAACCCTACTCTTTTAGTTTTTTAAAATATTTTAGCAAGTTGTGATTTATGATCACTATTAAATGCTTGGCAAGCATTATTCATTGTAAAATATGCTCACAACTCTTTGTGATGGAGCAATCATTGAGATGGAAAATGCACATGATCTACATCATGAATTGTTGTCTTATATGGATATACTTTGAGTGTTAGAAAAATATTTAATTTCCATGTTGGTTTCATAATTTTCCTTTAACACGCATTTCCACATAGCTCACATGCATCAAAGTGAGGGAAAAATTTAATAGTGAAAACCACACCCATGTCCTTTTCCCTTATGTTTCGTGTCCATTATGATTAGACTTTGTTCTTAATTAGATCAACTAGTGTGTAAAATCACAATTTTCACCTTGAAGTTGGCAAATGGATTTATCAACTCTTGGTCTTCGTATCACTCATCCCCATACATTCATTTCATGCCTTAATTTCACCACTCATTGACTTGGCTCGGGTTTGAAAGTGCAAAAGTAATCTACATCAACTATGTGCTTGAGGATCTAAACAAAACATTTCTAAAATTAAAATTAAAATTCAAAAAATTATTGCTTTTTATAATAGCTATAACGAGCATAATAAATTAGAAATTGCACTAAATTACATGTGAGGGTGGTTTTCTAAAGACTAACCCTAATTAAATGATTCATTAAGGACAAGAAAATAATAATGAGATCACATAGAGATTCAATTTAAAATAGGATAAGAAGATACTTTACATCAACATAACATCATATTAGGATCAAGGCATGCTTGCTTGTTGACCTCAATATTTTGCTCAAATTGTAAAGTCATTTTGTAAGAACATAATTTTATGATTTGACAAATTCCTCAAAATTATTTGTAAACATCACCATCCTTATTGAATTTAAATCTCAAATAGCAAGGTGAAACAAGTTAAAACTACAGGATTTAATGAGAGATAATATTTCTATAGTCCATATTACTGATTAATAATGCTTCAAGATGTTAATTGTGAAAGAATTTCACATCAACATTTTGGATCACTATAGGAGGATTTATTTGAGCATCCCTATGAGTTTAAGGTGTTCATATCCACATATTAGTTTTAAGTCCACACATGCAAGTATCAAGTCCATACACCCAGATCTAAACCCATGCAATACATAGTTAGAGTTCCAACCAATGACAAAGTGTTATCACATAATCAAGCAACGCTCGTTCCACGGATAACCCCCTACGAAACTTATTTGTTTCCTAGGTTCATGAAGTTCAAGCACACAAAATGAGGTGATTTTTAATCCACCTTGAAGTGCGTTCCAAAGCCTCAAACAGTCAATTTGAGCATCCCTCTATGTTTTCCTTGCAAAGACCCTTGAAATGAGTACCTTCGCGAGCTTTCACTGTTGATACTTAGTGAAATTGTGAAAAGTGCAGTTGCTCCAAAAAACAACACTCCAACTTTTGATGAAAATTTGACTAAGTATCAAAAGTGTAGGGGTGGGCTTTTTCAACACCCGTGCACTTAGGTGATTTTATGTTTTGGTGCAAAGGCATTGATTTTTAGTGCCTTTGCACTTTTCTTCCTGACTTAGTCATTTTATGACTGGGGTGGTATTTTTTTGGCTCATGTGCACTTTCCGTTGATTATGCCACTTTTTATGCCTCATTTTAATGGAACGACTTGAGTTAGTTTTTAACACTTCTAAATCACTTAAAAGTGATTTTAAGTTACTCCACTTTATTCTTATCCTTTGTTTATCATTCCTCTTTGCTGGGCGCACATCTATCACCTGGAAAATGCATTTTTTGTGAGGATCTAACTTTGGGTCGAGCTAAGTTTTCGTGTTTCCTCTTCCAAATACGCGAGTTTTATTTCTGCTTTATTTTCTTTGATTTTGTCTGTATTTTCCACACCTAGTTTGTAAATGATGTTTGGATCTGATTTGGATTTTGGTTTCTTTATTTTTGAAATCGTTTCCTTCCTTCTTTTCACACGTTTTAACCTTAATCCTTCTTCAAGTTCGTGCCTAGTTTTTCTCTCTTTCCTCCACGCATTTGGATTCAAATTGTGCCCTCTTCTTCTAAGTCGCATGTCCCTCTTGCTTTCATTTGGGGTTTTTGACTTGTTTTCATACACACGTCCTTGCTTGTTTCATGTCATTCCTTGCAAACTCTTTCTTCTCACAAGTTCTATCCAAATGCCAAAGAGGAGAAAACATTTGTGGGTTTTGAAAAAAATCATTTCAAGATCATTCACAAATATCATGGCGTTGAAATTTAACATCATTTCATTAAGTTTGTGCCTCATCAAATGTAAGAAAATCATTGAAAATGCTCAAGCGGGTTTTTTATAATCCATCTCATTTTCAAAATTTCACTAACTTTTTCCAAGTGCAAGGGCACTGAGAATCAGCGTCATTGCACCAAGTTGAATTTCCTCAAAGTGCAAGGGTGTTGATTTTATGCACCCTTACACTTTTTCTTGCTTTTGCTTCTATCACTCCAAAATTGCTCCAGCTTCACTGTAAACCCCATTTTTAGGCTCTCACATCATTTTTCGTGCTTCATCACCCATTTCATGCTTGCTCAACATTGTTGCTCACTTCACGCATCCCAATGCTATTTTTAGACTAACGTTTGTTGATTCCACATCTTGTAGTTTCTTTTCAGATCTCGTTGGAGGATCCTCAAAGTTGTTTCTTGTTGATTCAATTGATCTCAGATGACAGCCAAAAGACCTCCATCATCTTCAAGGGCTAAAAATAAAATGAAATACAAGTACCAAGGTGTTTATCCACCAACAATAGTGATTTCAAAGGTGGATGAGATAAAAGACACTGAGGTCGGTCATCAAGACCTAGTTGATTTCGTGGAAAGAACTGAGAAGAAGCCTCTTGAAGATTCTCTAAGAGCCATTGTGCACAATAATTTGCATTTGGTGTCCACTTTCCCTACTTCTGCACATAATACATAATTTGTCCTCCAATTTGCATCCCATTACATCAGGGAAAGTAGAAGTGTGATTGATTCTTCTGGGCATGAGATATTGAGACTTGACCCTGACTTCTTTGATATTGTTTTTAGAGTTCCACAGATGGAGAAGTACACTGACATCTCAATACAACAAGCACAAGAGGTCTATGACTCAGATCCCAACAAGGCTAAATACCCAATTAATAGTCAATGGTTGAAAGAACCTAGGCACACTATTTCAAGATGGCTGATGGGACTTCTGCGAAGTGACTTCAAGGAAGATGTCAAAGATATGATCAAACTTTTGAGCAGAGTGAAGGGATTGCCCGAATCATCACATCAGAATCATAAGGACACAAAAAGTTCATATTGATTGGGGCAAAAAAATCAGTGATGAAATACATGAACAACTGATCAATGTACCAACCACCTTGAAGTTCTACATAACTTCTTACCTGGTGTATGCTACAACCGTAATGAGGCAATTTCCGGGTCTATCCAAAAAAGGGAGCCGGCACACCGTACTTGTGTACAAATTTTTCTATGAACTGGATATGAAGGAAAGCCTTCACCATTTCAAGAGGGTTACTGATGCTTTCTTTGTGCCTTTTCTTTTCAGCTTTGATTCGACTCTTGAAAAGAAGAGAGTATCTGATGAGGCCTGCAAAGTGGTAAGTAAAGTTGGATGCATATTTCTACAATTCTCAACTTTTACTTACCTAAGAGTAGGGTGCTACACTGTGTGTCCTTACATGTTTCCCAAATACCCCTCAGACAAGTGGATTCTCATGGAGTTGTGCAAACAATTGATTTTAGTTCATAACGAATGTATGAAGATTCACAAGCTGGGATTCAAGTTCCCATTGACAATTAGTAGGTATACGATCAAAAGTGTACAAAAATCCAAATCGATCTATACATAAATGCAAGTCATGACAATCAGGACCTATAGATACAGGTTTGATTTTGACTACCAAAATATCAAGAAGTTGTAAAAGGGTCATCAACACAGGTACTACTTTGAGGACATCTGGGTCGATTACAGAGATGAAGAGGCCATTCATAAGATGGATTTTTGTAGGCTAATTGTACAAAAGATCAACGATCTTGGTGTTGTTGACCTACTAGAGGATTTCACAGATCCCGGTGACATCATGAACATTGCCTACGATGAATAAGAAATAGCCAAGAGGCCTTTTTCTGCAATTCAATGGTCTAGAAAGCAAAGCGCTTCCATCAGGGAGAGATTGGCACCAATATTGTCTAACACTACAAAGTGGTTACACAAGCATGACTTTGAGATGAAAACTTTCAAAATAGATTCTAAAGGAGAAGAATCCCCAACAAAAGCTAGCTGACAGCAAGAACTCTGCATGAAAGATAAACCTGCGACCATTCCCACTTCTTCATGAAGAGCCCCTAGGATCAAGTTTATTGTCAGCAAGAAGGACACATGGGCCATCCTAGAAGGAGAAACTATGAAATTTGAACCATATTGCTCCAAAGGAAAGGGGGTTATTTCTGAAGAGATAGATTTCGATGAAGAAAAAAATTCAAGTGATCAATCCGCTGAAGAAGAAGATTCAACAAAAGCAGACTCTGATGAGGAAGTAGATTCCGAAGGTGAACAAGAGTCTAAAAGTGATCAAGAGGTGAACTAGAGTTAGAAGAGCAAGAGGATGATCAACATGAACTCAAGCATGATGAAGAAAGAACTATGTCTCCTTCTGCAAATGTAGTTGAAGAAATTCCCATGACACCATCGCCTGCAACTTCAAATGTTCCCCGTACACCTCCAAATCCAAACACTCCTCCACCACCTATTCCTACATCACCTATCCCTACATCTGTAATACCCACATTGGATATTTCACCAACCCCTGCAACATCAACCATACTTGATACTCCTTCAGTGACAAGTATACAAACAGTTGACATTTTGTCAAGTCCTCCATCATCCATTCCTAGCCTGTCATCGCCATCCTATTATATCACTTAAGAAGTTGAGTTTAATAGATTCATGAATGAATCCATGCCTGATCAACTCAATGCAAAAACTACAGGAGTAGTTATGACAGATACTACACCCATTGTCACGATACCAATTGTTACTTCAAAAGTGATGGTGACAAGAGAGTTGACGATTAACCCAATTGCTCGTACCTCCTCTCTTCCCCCTTGGCTGATATCTCAAGTATCGAAGTGAAAAAATCAAATGATTTCTCCAGAAGAGCTCGATCTTGAAGAGATAGTTCCTCCAAAAGCTAAGGAGAAGAAAAAGGAAAAAGTGTATTCATGGTTGAATGTTGACAAGACTGGTCATAAATATGTAGAAATTGGCGTACCCCCTTAGGAAGAAGGAGATGTCAATATGGAGGATTATACAGTGACAAGGGTCTAGCTTGTCAAGGTCACAAATGAAAGTACAAAAGCAGATGCACAGGTGACTTTGGATATACTAGCTGGAAGATAGGACAAAATGGAGCAAGCTTGAAACATGTACAAACAAAGGGCAGAGCATTATGCCACTATTGTAAGGAGACTTGCATGATCCTGAAGTAATGCACAACCGTTAGCAATGGTAAGTGTTGAGGACCTATCTGTCAAGAAAGCTAATAAGTTTTCCTCCAAAGGGAGAGTGTTGTATGATTTCATCAAAAATATTGTAGAACACAGTTCTAAAATTATAATTCTTGCTGATGAAAAAGCTACTTTGATAACCAAGCTCAAAACAGAGCTTGATAAGGAGGAGAGTTACTTTCCCAAGGGCGCAGAGAAATGGAAAAATGCCTGTCGTTGTGGTCACAAATGAAACAGGCAAAGCTCAACAAATTGGTGGAAGCTGGGGTGATGCTCGACAGGGAGAAATACATAGAGGTAAGAGAATCATTGAAGCATCGTATTAAGGTGATTGAATCTCTTATAGAAGATCTCCACCAAGTACAAGAAGATATCGAAGAGCATCATGCTATTCTTGAAAGAGGAATCAAGGAGTTACCAGGGCAACTTCTTGAGGAGAATCGTATCTTCCTGTCGGCCACATAACTATCCCAAACCTTCAAAGAAGCCATCATGAAGCTAGTAGACAGTGCATAATTTTTAGAAGCCTCTCTGGATGCCATTTGTGATACAAGGATTACACTTGATAACCTTAAGACGCATCTTGATAGGTGCAAAAAGGTTCACTCATCTGCCATGAGATCGATCACGAGGATTCACACCATTGTGGATTACACCATTGGTCTGGATGAAAAGTTCATGTAGGAGACCAGGAAGAAATATGAAGACTTGCACGCCCAAGAAAGGAACCATGAAGATTCATGATCTCCAGTGTTTAAATTTTTGATGCTTTCCATTATGCATCTTGTAAATAGTTTCTGACATTTTAAATGTCTTTTCTCAAAATGTAATTACACTGAAAATCAGAGACGTAATTTCTTGAAGACAAATTACACTTTGAATTTAGTCAAAGTTAGGTGAGATTTTCCTTAATTAGCTCACCTAACTTTCTTAATTTTACTCAACTGATTTCCTAGATTTGCTCTTCCCTCTCTTTTATAAATAAGAGGGATTTCTATTGTAATCTTTACCTTTTAGTATTTAGCAACGAAGTGCTACCCTTTTTGAAGCAAAATTGTGAAACTTTGTGTTCATGCTTTGCGAATGAAAATTGATCAATAAAGAAGACAATTGCAAACCATACTTTGTGTTGGATTCAATATCTTATGAGTTGATCGTATTTGGTGGTGATTATTGAATGATATTTGAAGGACTTCAAGTAATTTATGTAAACTTTGTGTTGTATTTCTTTTTTGGATTTGAGTTTATTGTTTGGATACTTTGGTTGAATGATCTACAAGACTTTGCGCTTGTAATCATTCATGTTGTTCGAGGAATTGCTGTGTCTAAGAATACTTTTTGCTTCTAATGGAACAAACGACACATCTCTCATAGATCCATCATTGAAAAAGCTACAAAACGACTTTGTGCTTTCATGAGCTTTCCTTTTCCTTTTACTAGTTTATTGTTAATCACCTCTAGTACCTCTACTCTTTGCTTTGACAAGATAGAGGTATTGGCATTACTGCTTGTTGATCATTTAGAGTTATCGTGAATTAAGAACTTCCAATAGTGAAGCATTGTAAACATCTTCTCCGAAAAAAGAGAGAAGCATGAATGCGACACACACCCCCCATTTGTAACTATAATGTGTATTGTGTAAATACTTTAATCAGTTTTATCGTAGCTTCTATTAGCAGTAAGAAGGGCGCCTCCCCTTTCTGAGAGGAGAGATTTTATCTCACATAGTTGTGGCTGAAGTCCTAGTTGTGTAATCTATTGAAAAGAGGATTACATAATTTTCACCCAACACAAAGCACAAAATTCTAAAACCTTGACACATGCATCTCTAGCATCGAAACAAAGCCATCTACAAGAAAACTAGAGCTAAGTACCTTACAATTAATTTATTCAAATTCTCACATTGAATTGAATATTTAATCTTTATAAATCTTAAGTATCAAACCTAACTATTTAATATAGGTTAATTGTTTACTATTTTGTTACATTTTTAATTAACCTAAATTAAGTTTATGTAGAAGTTATTTTCCCTCTCTAATATTATGCATTAAAAAGTATATTATATTAATTATAATTATAATATTTTTTAATATAATATTTATATAAATTTATAATTTTCTAATTTAACTTATATATTGTTTAAACAAGGTGTATATCTATCATCATTTTAATTTTAGAATATAAGACTTTTCTATTAAGTTAACTCTCTAAAATAAATAAAAATATTTTACAAATCAATCAAATGATGTCAAAACTTATTATTACATAAAGATATTTCTTTTCTAATAGTGTAATGGTGAAAATTATATAATTTGTAATTTTTTTCTTTGTTCTAATTTACTTTGGCTAGGTCACCCTTTTAAGTGATAACAAGTGTACAATTGATGTGATTTTAGCTAAACGTTGGTCTTAATTTGAATTGTGATTATTATCATCTTTCACTGATTCCTAAGAATCAATTTTGTTTGTAGATCTACTAATTTCCTATTCTAGGTTAGGTCCACATTTATGAAAGTGATTTGGGGTCACTTTCACATTTATTAAATAACCTCGTAATCTTTAAAATTTAAATTCAATTTTGGGCTTACTTATTTTTCCTTCACCTAGTTTTTGTGTGTTAACTTGATGCATAAAATATTTCATTTGACACTTGTGATGTTCTATAAAAATATTAACCCTGATTAATTTAGAATATCTAATGAACACATGGAGTGAACACCTTCCAGTACATGCTACAATCTAAAAAAAATCATTAGTGATATTAAGACTACATCAACATTCTAAGATATATTGTATGAATGCTTGATGTCCTTGATCTTGCTTAAAACTATTAATTTGACATACTTACAAGGGTTTGGTACAAAAAAAAAAAAAAATCTTGTCATGTACAAAATCTTGAGCAAACAAACCTTTTTATGTGAAAATTAGATTGAGGACTTCAAGACAAGTCAAAATCAAACCTTTAGAAATTAGTAGATACAAGGCCTTTGGGCTTCGTTCAAATTTAGACTAATGATTTTTTTTGTAATTTTAGAAATAATCCTTATAAAAAATAATAATTTTATTAATTCTAATGCATACATCTAACAAGTCTTAAATTTCTTCAATAATGACAAATCATCTTAAGACACTATGCATAATCATGTTCCACATTGAATCAAAAGATAAGTACTTGTATTTATTATTGAAAATTTTAAGCATTAAATTTAACATATTTATCATTCCCAACTCTTATTCCTTTAATATTTAATGTTAATGATGATTGATTAATTTATCATAAATGATTTATGTAGAGAAGTAGTTTATTATTTACAAATAGATAGTTTAAATATTAATCATATATAAATACATATTTTTATTTTAAATTTGTTATTGTTATTATCATTCCTTTCTTTCTTATCTTTATCATCAATATTTTAACTCTTTGAATTTTGATATTGTGGAGGAAAATAACAAACCTTCACCAATATCCTAAGTTATTAAATTAGATGTCGTAATTAAATGTAATTAATAACCTAGAGTATTGAATTGAGATAGTAAATAGAAAACAAACAAGCATACTTTTTAAAATGATAAAAAGGGATCGGGACTACATAGCTTTAAATGTAGTTTGATGTCATTGAATTGCAAACTATCATTTTGTGATCCAAAATGAAACTTTGATATCAGATATGGCTCAATAATAATCTAACAAATAAGGAACTAAACTTTATTTTTAATTAGGGCATAAACATTGTACAAAATTGATCTAGTTCAAATTTGTGGCTCAAAATAGAACCTTGTGCACAAAATCAAGTAGTGTTGGGTGAAATTGATATGTTAAGAACTCTACAATCTAAAACCACATTGTGTCACCTCATTATCAAGAATTGTAATAAGGAATTGATGGTGTTAACAAATAGCTTTGAAGAAATTTCTAAGTGAGGGTCACGTTCTATTTAGTCAAGCCCTTAAATTGACCAATTCATTGACTCATGAGTAAAAGATTGAAGATAACAAACAACTATACAATATACTTATATATTGTTATTGTAGATGTTTATGTAATGCTTTTTTGAATGATCTACCTTATTGTGTGTAAGAAGAGTCCAATGTTTCACAGATCCTTGATATCTAAAAAATAAATTAGGATTTGTCCTTTTGAACAACCCTAAAACAATTTGAACTATTTCACATTCAAGTAGGCAAGTAATAACTAGTAAGAATAGGAAACAAAACCAATTTCAAAAACTAAATTTAGAAGTATAGGCCAATTTTCCATTACAAAATTGAACTAGGGTGGGGAATAAGTAATTTGTAAGTCAAATCTTGAATCTTGAGATATGGTAAGTTGGGATTAGTCTTGGCTTGTGTGTTTTACTAATTTTCCATAAAAATTATGCCAATTGTATGCTAGTCGTTACAAAAAGGCTAATTTGATCAAAACGAGTCCAAAACAAAGGGAAAAGTGCAAGGTATGAAAATTTCACTATTACAAAAATATCTAGTTGTAGGGAAAGAAAACTCACCTTATGTTTAATTTATTTAATTTGATCTAATGATTAAACCCTAAATTAAGATTATTGGTTAAGGTTGACTAGTGTGGACTTAAATGTTGAATAATTTGGGACAAAGATATGTTGAAATGATTTAAATAGATTATAACTTACTTATAATTTAATGCAATGATGAATTTGACTACTGATATGCTATGACAAATATTTACAAACTACAAAATTGATATTGGATTAATGAACAAAGACTTGCAATGAATGAATCTCAAGTTTTCTAGATGTTTGGATGTGATGACAACCTTGCTTGAATCCAACAATCTTCAAACGTGACCAACAAAGATTCAGTCCCTCATCGTATAATTACACAACCATTGAATGAATGAATGCTTTTAATTACGTCCACGAGACCAGCCGGCCTAAGGGACCCCCAAAACAGAACTGAAACCACAATTTGGCACAAACCGAGCAGCCGCCGACCTCACCGAGTACTTATGTTTCCCTTTAACTCTTTGCTAATTTTGTTTCTTCTACTGTGTATTTTGATCAGATAACTTGCCGTTTCAGCGATCTTCTCCTCTTCAAACAAAGCCTCTAACGATCTGACTTTAAACAGATCCAAGTAACTGCACCTAATGTCCTCGTAAGCTTTACACTGCATGACGTAGTGCCATTCTGTTTCCACCAAACCCGAAGAGCAGAAACAACAAATCCTATCAGCCCATGCCTCCTTGGGTGTTGTCCATCTCCCCGTTTCACATCTCAAATGATGAGAGCTAGTTCTCAACTGGGCTATCAACATTTTAGCACTTTGCCCCCACGTTACTTTTGCCCATCACAAGTGTGGTTAAAGTGCAAAACATAATATTCTCTTTTTCTACTAAGTTGTTTTGACCATAATTTGTTTGGCTTTCTCTTTCACAAACCTTTTAATTTCTACATTAGTGTTTGGACACTCCTGCATGCTTATCCCCCATTTTTCCATCCACTTGGCATTTTGCCTCATCCACGTGCTCTTCCTTCTAGTTAAGTTTTCTTCCACCACAATTTTGGGCCACCGGTGTTCCCCCATATTCTCAATTCTCTTCAAATAACCTAATAAACGGATTAATGCTGCCATTTCCATTGGGAAAGCCCCCGCTTCAGCTAGGACAATCTCATACGGGACTGTACTTTTTATTTTAAAACTGCTGGTGATTAGGTGCTTTTGTAATCTTTCTATTTGCCTCCATTTTAGAGCTGAAGTGTTGCAGCCCCAAACTTCACAGCCATATAATACTACTGGAGTGACAAGCAGCCCAAATAATTTCTTCTTTGTTTTCCAGTCCCATAGCTCAGCTGATCTACATCTATTTTGAAGCAAGTAGAGGGCTTTCCAGCCCCCTTGAATTCTTTTTGCCCTACAAGTCTCCCAACTGAGATTGCTGCAAAAATCGAGACCCAAATATTTGTATTCATTTACCACTTGCAAAGAGCTTCCCTCAAACATAAAATTTAATTGTTTCTTAGCTCTTTTCAGCGTAAAAATCATGACCTTGGTTTTGCTGATGTTCACTTGCATCCCAACATCCCGACAAAATAGCTCTAAGGCTTTTAGATGTTCTTGAAGACTATTCTCTGAATTTGCCATTAAGGTAAGATCATCAGCATATAGCAGCAATTTAACCACATAAGTGGCCAAAAACACTCCATCACCACCCCTCTTGTCTAACCATTCTTCTAACTTGTCTATGTACAGCCCAAATAAGGTGGGAGATAAAGGGCAGCCTTGCTTGACCCCAATGTCGCTCCCAAAACACTCTGAAAGACCCGCCTTTGTTCTGATTTTGGCGTGGACCTGATCATAAAGCCTATGAACAGCAGCCCTATACTTTTCCGGAATTCCAAGTTGTTCCATTCTGTCCCAAAGTTTGCTTCTAGGGACTGTGTCAAAAGCCTTTTTGAAGTCAACAAAACAGCAAAAAACCTCATTACCTTGTTTATCCCAAACTTTTTCTACCATGTGTCTGAGAGTGATGCAATGATCAATTGTAGAATGCTTTGGTCTGAACCCAGCTTGCCCTTTCGCCCTTTTACCTTCCTTCTCAGCCCAACAACTGATTCTACGTTCCACCATGCTCCCAAAGAGCTTCCCAAAAAGGGGATTAATCATTATGGTGCGGTAATTTGACGGATTGTTGACATCCCCGCTCTTGTGAAGAGGGATAACCACACTTGTTGTCCAATGTTTTGGAAACCCATGTTGAATGATCCTATTGAAAATCTTCTTGATATGCGGTGCCAAGATCTCTAAACCCCATTTCAAATATTCAGCCTGTAAACCATCGATGTCCCGAGCCTTCCCCACTGCCAAAGCTTTAATACCAACCTTGATATCCTTTGTGGTGAAAAGTTTATCATTAATGTTTATTGCTGGAGGTAAGGTTTTTTCTTGGTCTCTTTCATACAGTATTTTTGCATAATTTTGCATATTGGAGGTATGTTTATATTGACGATATAAGAATAGAACAACCACCAAAATGATATTTCATGCCTTATTCCAAGAAAGAAAGAAACATGAGTGAAAGTAAATAAAGTTTCAGGGCTTAATATTCTGCACAAAACACCTTCAGCCAATCGACTGATTCAAAGTTTCCAAGGTACATAAGAAAATGAAAACAAAACAAATGTTACTAAATCCAAATTTGTGCAATAGACGATCACACAGATGGTTGAGCCTCTACCAAATTCTACCGCTACGTTCTTCCTGTTCTATTCCCTTGTGCGCTGTCCACATTGCTTTCTTGCCATTCATTCGATGTTCTTCATAGGTCTCCTTTACTTGACCACAGTTCGCCCTTTCTTTCAACTGTTGAATCGGCCCATGCTCTAAGTCATCCCTCTCTTTAGTGGCAACAACTTCTCTCTTGAGAAACCATCAACCATTCTTCTTCTGCACCACCGTTCGACTCCTCCTTGTACCAACTCTTCAACGATTCAATGTCACTCTCAACTTCATTAGTAAACAATTCTGTTTTTGTTTCTCACTGGCAAAACTCCACGCCTCCCCTGCACACAGGCTGAAAACTATTCTTCCAAACACAACTGAAAAGTTTCCCTCTTTTCTTTTCTTCTCTTGAATCGTGCCTCCTTGACACCTGATTTCCTGTGTACAGGCAACACTGTTCAACTGCTCAGCCGTGGCTAATTACCCAGCTTCCCTCTACAATCGTTCCAACCACCAAGCATATCATGTAAGGAGAAAGCAAGGTTTTCAATTCTTGCTGCCACACCACTTGTCCAAAGATTAACCCAAGCAAAAAAAAACTAAAGCCAAAACACAAATCAAAATATTCCAAACCAAAATAGGTGATGCAAGGTGTGAAAATGTGATGCCTAAATGTGATGACCCTGCACTAGGCTCCGCAGGGGACAAAAATTGCATGTGCTCCTGCACATGATATCGTAAATCCACAATCAACTCTTCTTTTCTTTCGCTTTTAGTAACATCTTACTGGCACTGCTGCCATGTTCCTCCAATACTGTGGTCCATTACTCAAATCTTCACTCTCGAAAACATAACCCCCATTCATCATCTTCCTTCTATTTTTCTGCATCCAGTCATTAGCAAGGAAAATAAAGATTTCCATGTCTTCTAGTTTACTCACTCCATACATCTGCGTATCAACCCCTATCTCAGCTACACATACTACCTCATTTCCACTTTCTACCACCTCACCTAACACCTTTTCCAGTCATACTTCCTCCATGGCCAACTGCTGCAACAAGATATTATTATCAGCTTCATTATTTACACCCCAACTCACAATATTTTTTTCCAAAATTTGCCTCTTTCACAACAACAATCTCTTGATCCTCAGCTATAACCTCCATCTGCACATTTGGCACTGCCCATTCTGTCTGTGTGCCTTTAAGCTTATTATTCCACTCCTGTTTGACTGCTACATATCTTGTCCATAAATCCTCTTCTTTGTAGTCAGTTGCTGCTTCTTTTTCCATATCCATGTCTGCAATGTCTTCCTCATACTCTTGTTTGTCTTCTCTATTTTTGACTATTGCTGCTCCAATATAATTAGCCTTCTTGTTGCATTCTTATTCAATCTTCTCCTTGTGCCCTCTTCATCATGAAATTATTTGTCTTCTATTGCTGTCCCAATATCTCCTTCCGGTCCTTCATCTTTTCGTACTCTCATATTTGCTACACACTCTTGCCTTTGGGTGATCTTCTCTAATTCCTCATTCATAGCCATTTTAAATTTGCTTTTTCCCCTTCCATCCATCTCAATCTTCCTGTGTTTACTTTCTTTTCTCTTCTGATGTTTACTTCTTCTCCCACCTTTCTCATCTATCATTCTCCGCATATCCATATCACATTCATAAATTTCATTCAAAGCCTCAAAATCATCATCATCATAATCAGATAACTGACCTTTTACCTTGCTTGAACTATGCTCCGTCTTCTCAAATGCTGCTACTCGTCCTTGGTCTTTATCCTCTTTTTCATCCTTTACCATGAATCCTTGTTCGTGGGGTTGGTTCTTTTCTTCATGTTCCCAACTCTTGAGCATTGTCTTCTCAACAATACAATTGTTTGCTGCTACTTGCTTTACCACCCATACTTTATTATTGGACTGCTGTCCCTTCATCACTGCACTTGTGCTTCTCAATCCATGCTCTGTTTTCAACTTCAAATCATCTTCTCTAGGCCTCCTTGCTGGCCATTTCTTCCCAAATTTTGGTGTCCTCTTGAATCCCTTCATAACTTTCCTCTTTTCATGATTTCCAATTTCACTTTGAACCTTTGTTTGCTACCCCATATCAATAGGTTTCCTTTGCCAACTAGGCACCTTGTATCCATGATCTTTTGTAAGATGCGAAAGCTTCATCTCCCTTTCCTCCCTATTCATTTGTAATCCAACATTATTGTTTCTACCTACTTGGCCAAAACCATTACTTGCACTCACATTTACAGGATCAATGCCCTGCTGCTTGGATTTGCTCTCATCTCTGACCTCTTTGTTTACCTCTTTCCCTTTGTGGGCTTCTTTGCTTTCATCTGCAACAACTTCTAGGGCATCTTGAAATTCTAAGGTATCTTCAACGTTTTCATTATCATCTTATAACACTATAATACCATTCTCGTATTCATATTTGAGTTTGTTGTATTGTACTTCTTCCTAACAAACTGCTGCAAACTGTCCTTGCATATTGACTCCACCAACTGCTACAACTCTGTTTCTTATTCTCTCATCTTCACCTCTTCTTATGGGTGCTTCTAGACCCTTCTCTTAACCATTCCAAGGTCTCATTCTTGACCTCCCTTATAATGCTCTTCATATCTGCATATACATACTCAAATACAACATTTGCCAATAAAATAAGAGACCACAATGTCTCCATAAGTGCCTCCTTCATGGCCACTTTCCTCTTCTCTTTACCCTCTTCTCCAAATGCTTCTTCTTGCACTTCTTTGGTGTTCCACTTCTTGACTTTTTCCATTATCTCCACAACGAGAACTTCCTTGACCTCTTCTGGTCCATGTTGCTCGATAGGCAACTCTCTACTGTCCCAATCTCTCTGGGATCCACTCATACTCTTATCCTCCCTTCTTAAGGCATCCATATCTTGCCTTCTTTTCTTCACAATCTCCTTCACAGGCTACATTACTTTCTCTGTCATTGGCCAAACCCAAACATAATCTTGGCTTCTTTCTTCAAGCCATTGCTTATATTTTTCTACATCCCTTCTCAACTCTGCTAATTCTTTTTCAAATTCTACATCTTGCTCCTTCTTGATTTCTTTCCTCTTGTCTCTCTTTGTGAGACTTTCTTTCCCAGTTTGCTTTTGCATCTTCTAATCTTCTGACACCTCACTTAAGGCTTCTTTCTTTTCCACTTTGCCCAATCTTTTGGTGCCACTCCTTTTCTGTTACCTCATCAATCTGCAACACACAAAATACTACAATCTCATCTTTCAACAAGAACCAATATCACCCTCTATATTCTTTGCCCAGATCTTGTGGCATCTGTCAATTTGCAACACACACACTTCCCAAAAATTTATGAATACCCAAACAACAATGCCCATCAAAAATAAAATAAAATTCAAGAACACACTTAGTGTCCCCTGCTCAGATCTGATCTTTTGGGCTCTAATACCAAATGATGATAGCCTTGCTTGAATCCAGCAATCTTCAACTATGACAAACAAAGATTCAGTCCCTCATCGTACAAATTATACAACCACTAGCGATAGAAGAATAGAACAACCACCAAAATGCTATTTCATGCCTTATTCCAAGAAAGAAACAAACATGAGTGAAAGTAAATAAAGTTTCAGTGCTTAATATTTTGCGCAAAACACCTTTAGCCAATCGACTCATTCAAAGTTTCCAAGGTACATAAGAAAATGAAAACAAAACAAATGTTACTAAATCCAAATTTGTGCAATAGCCAATCACACAGATGGTTGAGCCTATGCCAAATTCTACCGCTGCATTCTTCCTGTTCTATTTCCTTGTGCGTTGTCCACACTGCTTTCTTACCATTCATTCGATGTTCTCTATAGGTCTCCTTTACTCGACCACAGTTCGCCCTTTCTTTCAACAGTTGAATCGGCCCATGCTCTAAGCCGTCCCTCTCTTTAGTGGCAACAACTTCTCTCTTGAGAAACCATCAACCATTCTTCTTCTACACCACTGTTCGGCTCCTTGCACCAACTATTCAACAGTTCGATGTCACTCTCAACTTCATCAGTAACTAATTTTGTTTTTGTTTCTCACAAGCAAAACTCCACACCTGTCCTGCACACAGGTTGAAAACCATTCTTCCAAACACTCAACTGAAACGTTGCTCTCTTTTCTTTACTTATTTTGAATCGTGCCTCCATGACAACCGATTTCCTTTGTATAGGCAATACTGTTCAACTGCTCAGCCATGGCCAATTACCCAGCCTCCCTCTACAACCGTTCCAACCACCAAGAATATCGTGTAAGGAGAAAGCAAGGTTTTCAATTCTTGTGTCCAAATATTAACCCAAGCAAAACAAACTAAAGCCAAAACACAAATCAAAATGTTCCAAACCAAAAATAGGCGATGCAAGGTGTGAAAATGTGATGCCTAAACGTGATCTGCCCCTGATGAGATTGCTCTTGGATATAGTCTGATTGATGGGATTGTCTCATGTGCATACGATTTTTATGCTTTGTTGAGTTTGCATTGCAAAACTTGTTTTGCCACTGAGTGTGCTAGCATTTGAGAAAGTGTGGTGATAAAGCGCACAATTAGGGGATTTCTATGCATAAAGGGTGGGGTCCCATGGGGGGGCTGCAGGGTCTATTTTTAAGGAACAGGAGGTCTCATGGATTGATAAAAAAATTGCTACAGGATTATTTGGAATCTTTTCCTGAAGAATAGCAGCTCCTACCTTTTAGGACTGCAGATTTGAGGGGTGAAAATGGGGTGGGGCTGGAGATTGCTCCTACAGTTTAGCAATTTTATTTGCCATTTGTAAATCATCTCAACTTTTAAGCTTCCTTAAATTCTGAAACTTAAATTTTAAGCTGAACTCCACAGTAAATAAGTTGATGAGACCACCAGCTTCCTTAAAATCTGGGGCTTAATATTTTAAGTTGAATTGCTCTACTAAGTTCATGGGGTCACCACCTTTAAAAACTTCCTAAAATTTCTCAGCAGCACCCATTGAAAGTTTTCAGGAAACCCTCCATAGGACCCCACCCTAAGGAAAGAGTGTCCAACCTCTTTTACTATAGTTTATAGCATTAATCAATCAATCAATCAGTCAATAGCATATGTTGTTTCGTGGGTTCCATAGACTGGCTGGTCTCGTGGACATTATTAAAATCAATCAATCAATCAATCAATAGTATATGTTGATTTGGCAAAATTAGAATATAGAAAAGTTGATAATGGATGTTGATTTGCTAATTGTTATGTTTGATTTAAATTGAGATTGAGTTGTGAATTGATTCTTTATGAGTGTGTGATTGACTTAGTGTATGCTCCATACTCTTTATCAACAATATTCTAAAATGTAAAATTGTACACATAATTTGAAACTTTTAACACATATATTAACAAGTCATGACCATATCCAAAGTTGTTGATCTTGGAAGAAATAAATTTAAAATTTAAATAAGAGTGGTCAGATTATGCCCATAACTTTATCTAAACTAATAAAGTATGATCTAACCTAAAAAAATAAAAAAAAATATTTTAAATCTTATAATTTAATATAATAAAAATTTGAGTCGAACAAATTAAATACTAAACTATACATTACTAACATCCACACAATAGCCAATAATGACATAATGTGATGGTTAAGTTGTGGTGTAGGTTCAAACCCCTATGAAGTGATATTGTTGAGTATTCAAGTTGGGGATGAAGTGACCTCCCCAGTTCATAGCTTTGATCAAAAGCATTTGCCCTATAATTAAAAAAAAAAACAAAAAAAACAAAATATAAAGATAAAAAATTGAGAAATCCCCAAAATTTTCTCCCCTCCACAAATAAAAACTGCCGAACTATGTCCAAAAATTTAAACTTCAGTTTTAAGGGTTAGTCTCAACCAACGAACCATCTAACTAAATTGAAAAACAAAGTGATAATTCATAATAACCTTTCCTAAGCGACTAAACATCTGAGGCAAATACTGCACTGTGGAGCCTATCTATAAAATAATGTTGCAATTGGAAAATTGCCTGCGGAGGAACGGCAGGGACTACTACTGAGCACCCAGCAGGTAAACGTGTTACATCATTTATAATGGACGAGAGAAGCCTTTCTCAAGTGCAAGAGGCCTAAGTCCAACCGAACCTCAGTTCTTTATACATAAATAACATATAAATCTCGTTTCAGAGTTCCAAGGAGGTCTCATAAATGCCTCAGGCTCCAAACCCACGAAGTGGTCCCTAGATTAAGTAAAGAACAATTTGGAGCCCGACAATGTAAATGATTCCCTGGACTTCTACATACGTGTGTCCCCCTTTCAGAGCCTCAATAGACGAGCTTATAACACAGGTCTTGAAATCCAGATCTCAGAGAAAACAGGTATCAAGTGGGAGATATTGACATAAAATGTGAAGATCTGAACTCAGTTTTAGGCTTTGGCATTGTATTAAAACTCTCACTCAAATGGACGAGGAAGAAGAACGAGAGAAGTTTTTGGAGCAACAACAAGATAATGGGAACAACGATAATGCGGCTCAGATCAAGGCTGAAAGGGCCGGTTTTGAGATGGACGCAGAATTGCAGAGCATACGTGGAAGCAGAGGCAGAAGAAGAAGAAGAATAGACCTTGCATCCATTGATAAGAGGTATTGGTATGCCTTAGCTCTCCCAGCGTTGTTCCTTACTATATATTTTTCTACCAATTTAAACACCTGGTTTGGTTCCACATCTGATCTCAAGGTCCAGTTTGCTCCTGACCAACCTAAAGAGGCAGAATTGAGGGCTCTGTATTTGCTGCACAAACAGCAGCAGGGCCTTCTGAAACTTTGGAATTATTATAACAACATGACTTTATCGACACCCAATTCCACGCATTTAATAACCAATGCCTCTTCTAGTAACTCCTCAAATGCGTCTTCTAATAACACTTCCCCTGCCCCAATACCGCCTTTCAATGCCACTTCCAATGTGCCTTCTTCCCCTAATGTCGGCTCTGAGAATAGTGCTGCATTGAACCCAAGCTTTTTATCCGGAGCTTTTGCCACGGAATTACTAGCTCAGATTAGGCTAAACCAGGAGCTTCAACAGACTTTATTGTCACCTTATCGGTCTGGGAATGGATCAGATTCAGAGCAATCCGGTGTTGATTCACCTCTCAATTACTACGGTGATAACAACAACAGATGCAAGCCACTAAGCCTCAATCCAGAAAGGAAGACAATTAAGTGGAAACCACAAAAGGATCGGTATCTCGTAGCAATTTGCTTATCTGGCCAAATGTCAAACCATCTGATTTGTCTGGAGAAGCACATGTTCTTTGCAGCCTTGCTCGACCGAATTCTTGTTCTCCCTAGCCCTAAATTTGATTACCAGTATGAACATGTCTTGGATATTCAGCACATGACCGACTGTTTGGGAAGCAATACTGTGATCACATTTGAGGAGTTCTCTAATAGAAAGAAGGAGCATTTACACATTAATAGATTGATTTGCTACATGGCTACACCACCTTGTTTTATGGATGATGATCACATGAAGAAATTTAAAGCAGTAGGGTGGTCTGTTTTAAAAACAGAGGTTGCTTGGCCTGATGATGCTCGTCGGAAAGGCTATCCCTCACATCCACATGCCGAAGACATTGTGAAAAGGTTTTCTGTTAATGATGAAGTTATTGGAATTGGTGATGTTTTCTTTGCAGATGTTGAGGAGAAATGGGTAATGCAGCCAGCTGGTCCCCTTGCACACCATTGCAAGACAATTATCAGGCCGAATCGTCTCATTGTTTTGACTGCTCAGCGATTTGTGCAAACTTTTCTAGGAGGGAATTTTATAGCTCTGCATTTTCGCCGATACGGGTTTCTACAATTCTGGTCAGTAACTCAATTTTTGAATAGCTCTTAATTGAAAACTATGCTTAATATTTAGTATTAGACGAAAATCAGCAACATGTAACAATTAGATCCTGATCTTTTTGTAGACAATGAATTCATTTTATTGGTGAGTGCCTTAGCATCAAAATCTTGAATTATCAGACATTTTCAACTCCTGCATGATGGACAATGTAAACTTTTCTCTGTTGTTTCTACTACATCATAAAGTAAGAATATTTTCATTGATTTGTTTCCATTAGCATTTCTGGTAGTATTTTACTCAGTTGTATATTTTCTTTGGATAAGAATATTAAATGTTGCATCTTTAATATTCTTATTCATTTCTTTTGTGTTAGATTGCAGGAAGATGCTTTTAGTTTTTGGTTTCCAAGCACCTTTTACTATAAAGTTCACAGGAAAAAACACTTAATTGAAGGCATACCCACAATAGATTTGTTTATTGGAAACAAACTTGCCCCAGAGTGGAACGTTTTTAAATTTTAAAGGACAGGCATTTGAAAAGCAAAGAAAGAGCAGGATGAATTCACTGTATTGCCATTTACAATCATATGCTTGTCAGTTTATTCATTTACTTTTTTGATTAATTAGCTGTGGGTTCTATAGGGGTCCACAGCCACAAGATAAAGCTAAACGAAGGCTAAAAGCATATGAACCAATACAAAGCTGGATAAAATTACCCCATCTATCTGTTAGGCTTCTTACCACCAGATCTCAGAAGTATATAAGAATAATTCTTTCTATTGCCTGATTACTTATTCGAAACCAAAGTCCAATCCATCCCTACTGATATTTCCATTTCTTTCCACTTCAATGACCTAAGAATCTGTTGCTACTCCCCACAAGGGAGCCTTACCTTATTCAGCCTAATGTGGGGATCCAAGGATACATTCCCAGCAAACACCGGAGGCTGGCTTGCAGCCTCCACAGCACTAGTTGAAGGGGATGAAGGAAAAATTTAATCCAGCGAAGGAGTCACCCAAGTTAACTTCTCAGTAGGAATCAAAGAGGGAATTAAAGAAGCCCTTTGGCAGGACTCTTTAACCTCGGTAGCCAACTTCAAAGGCTTAGAGGGAATAAGAGACTCACTCAAAGACCCAGGACAGATAAATGATGGTGTTGAGCATCTCTCCACCATGATGCTTGGCTAGAAGATCTATGTTCAAGACTAAAACAATCGGCAGCAACATAGAACTTGCAACAATGGAAAGCAAGACCCTCATGATCCAAAATTCAAAATGCTACTTTCACATGTGATCCTCCACTTTCAACATGATATTTTTTGGGAGATCTTTGAAAACATCCATCTCAACTTGTATATGGGCAAACATTGTATGTGAGAAAGTAGAAGTCTCCATTTCTAAAGACAAAAATCTCTCAAGGGAGTTACCTATTGCCTCCAAGCAAGAATCAATCCAAAACTGCAGAGGGAGAGGTTTGGAAGCCTAAGCCATATCTGCATCACCTTGAAAGATTCTGTCAAGGGCTTGGTATCTGAACCTGAAGGCTTCATGAGGAGCAAATGCTTCCCCCAGATTATTACCTGATCATTAAGAATAAAATTTCTTTACTTGGGAAATTCAAACACTGCAATAAAAAAGGTTGCACACATTGCTGTAAGTTTTTAGATTGCTTTCCATTTGAGGTTGCTAGTTGCTTGACATCCATTTATGTATTTCAGGGACATCAGGCCACAAGCATTTGAATCTACAGACCAAATCTTTTTTAGAGAATTAAGATTCTCCTTCCAATACTTCATCTTCAAATACTAAAACAGGGGACATCTTAGAGCATTTGAGGGGTATCAGCACATCCCTGTCTTTAACCTACAAGCCCTTTATCTCTCAAATTAGTCTCAATAATGCCGCATCTGCAGACACAATAGCACCCGTCTCCTATCCCACAGCAATAGAAGAAAATGACTTATTTGAAAGAGATTTAGCAGGACATCTACCTTACCTGAATTGGCTCTAACTTCCTTTTTGTCTGTGCCACCACAAGAGAAAGAGGGTAGGGAACCATACCACTTAATTGGATTATGTCTGAATGAGACAAAACAGTCCCATTGCAGCCAGAGAATGCCATACTTGCTGTATGACTTGGGGTAATAGGAGCAATATAACAAGTAACCTGAACATGCTTGGAGATCTATCTGATGGGAACCTTGCTCCTTTTGCAAATTAGGGTTTGAAGCACCACGATTATTGTCAAATGGGAAAGACCTATAGACATTGGGGGTTTTTTTCAAAAGCGGTAGGTAATCATTCTATTTGATTTTATTTACATCAGCATTGTGGATTTGATTTGTGCCCTGTTTGGGAACGTTTGGGACCTTTGGGACAAGGACACAATTTCTTCTTGTTTGGGAATGTTTAGGACCTTTGGGACCTTGCTCCTTTTAGCAAATGGGAAAGACCTATAGACATTCGGGGGATTTTTTTCAAAAGCGGTAGGTAATCATTCTATTTGATTTCATTTACATCAGCATTGTGGATTTGGTTTGTGCCTTGTTTGGGAATGTTTGGGACCTTTGGGACAAGGACAAAATTTCTTCCTAATTCTCAAAAAAATGATTATGTTAATGTTATTTTTGTAAGTTACTATCCACATTCATGACTTTTCTATGCATAACAACCTTAAAAACATCTTTTTTGTGAAATATAAAATTTGAATTAAGCCCTTTCTCACTTTTAAAAGAGTGACTTAAGGTGTATTCAAATGAGGAGGAATCTTAATTGGTCTTAGGTCAACATTGAACCTGAGTAATTGTAGTAACCCTAGGAGCATATTCACAAAATCCTATGTTCCACCAAGTTTTCAGGACAGGGGGATGTTCTTTCCGGGACAGATTTTTCGAGGCCATTTTTGGGGTGGTAGGTGATCGCATAGGGGATAGCTATATAAAAATACATAATTTTTTAAAAATATAGGGAAATTTCAAATATTCATATGATAACATGGGTAACATTGATAAGGCATTCATCCTATTGACATATACATTATAGAATCCTTAAAGCACAACAATAGAGTTCACATGAGAGTTGAACAAATTAATATTTAATTGCTTCCTTATTTCATTGTCAATGTGTGTATGATATAAAATTAAAAAATGGTAATATTGTATACACCAAGATGCCCAAAGGCTACAATTTTGCACTACAAATGTCAAAATGACAAAGTCACAAAAACATAGTGATAGAAAGTATGAGGCTGCCTCTAATTGGCATCTCCCAACATTGCATCGAAATTAGAGTCCAACTCTGAGTCATTGCCACTATGAGGGGCTGGCTCATCTAATGGAACGCCAACCAATCCCTCCAATGTCTCCTCCTCATCAATTTGGGTGGCATCCTTTGGATCAACAACCCACCATAAAGTTGGAGTTTGCTGATACTGTGAAGTTTGATGATCTTGGAGTCGCAAAGCACTATGCACATCCACCAACTTCTCTGCAAGTCTAGAGGTTAGCCTATTCCTCTTGATAGAGTGAATGAAGCTGTATGTGGACCAATTCCTTTTTGCAATAGAGTAACTAGCAACTTGTGAAAGGAGGTGAATAGCAAGCATCCTCAACTCTGGTGCATCTTTGCAATGCCATGTCCACCATCCAATAGGATGAGCTTGAGCTAATGTAGCTCTGTCTTTGCCTCTAGTTTGTTGAATGTTGCACCACGAAGATTAGTAAAGGCAAGCCATTGGGTGCGAAGTAAACTTGACTCCTTAATTGAGTACATCTTTTGAAGGGCCTTTACTAACCCTTCTTTCACCTCTTTGTCATCATAAGGAGGCAACCTACCAGCTTTTGGTGCATAACATTTGAGATTGAGAGCAAAGGCTGCCATATGAAGCAGGGGTATTCATAGTGTTCCACCGCCGCATCACAATGGGCTTAATGTGTTGCTCGCATAATCTCAAATTAGGATACGTTACAAACAGTGTTCCACGGGGACGCGTCCCCAAAAATCCTCGCGTTTCCTAGAGGGGGACGTCTCGGAGACTTGGGGATTTGGGGGGGACGTCCCCCCATCAGCCCACACCCGCACCACCATCCACCAATGTCGCTATCTCCAAGATGCTGCTAGGACTTTGAGGATGCTAGGGTGTCCTCAAGACATCTAGGGGACTCCTAGTTGTCTCCAAGATGTATAATTCTTATACTTATACATCTTTTTATAACTATTTTTTCAAGTACATATGTGTTTCCAGCACCCTTGGCCCGGCCAGCCCCTGCCGCCCCAAACTTAGACCCCGTCTCGTCCCAAACACGTCCCCACCGTCCCCGTCCCCATCCCGAAACCCCGTGGAACACTGGTTACAAATTGCTTGCTTTATTTTCCCAAGCATGCTATCAAATGTCCCATAAATCTCTCCAAGACTAGGAGAGTCTATATCAAAATATCTAATGACATCCACAATAGGTGAAATGAAAGGGAATGTAATGTCCCCTTTTGGTAAATTCTTGGTTTTAGGCCTGTAAAACAATAATAATCACTAAAAACTGATATTAGTAATAACAAGTATCAACTTTACGGTAATATTCAAATTAATACATAAAATATTATAATATTGAGAGCAATACCTCATAGCTAAAACATCATAATAGTTAGATTGATATTTCATAGCATCATTAACATTTGAATTCAAAATATCTTAACGTCATTAATGATTATTCCAAGGCATATTCCTATAGCCAATCATATTAGGAATTCACTTGAAATGTTTGCAAACCGCAATCTCAAGGATAGTTGTCCTTGTATTGCGAGAGCATGGGTGGATCCTTGTCCATCCATCTTAGGGTGGTGTACGTGAGATCTTCAAGCCCAGGAGCACTCATCTGCCTTTTTGCCCATGAACATGGCAGGATCTCAAGTCCACTCCATCTCTCAGTCCACCTTGGAGGTGCTCCATCCTCCTTGACCAAACCTAGAGCACTCATTCGCCTCCCATCCCACGAGCATGGTAGGATCTCCCTTCCATCCATCTTGGGGTGGCGTGCTTGATAAGATGCATGAAGACTGTTTTCCTCAAAAGCCCAGGAGCACTCATATGCCTCCTAGCCCATGACCGTTGCATTTTGGGGTGGCATGCTTGATGAAGGAAAGGCTGGTTCTTCAACACTCGTGAACTTGGAAGGTTGATCGGCCTCCCTATTTGCAAAACACTTCTATAAATTCAAAATAGATTGCTAAAGGAATCTACTATATTAATTGGTAATAAATTATCATTATGCAATTATAATATTATATATATACTCCTAATTTATATTCTCAAACTTACCAATAATATTCTTGCTGAAAACAATATTTATTTCCAACATATATCTTATGTTTCAATTTCTTTTTTCGTTTTTCCAATCTCATTCCTTCATGCCTCTAGCCAATAATTTATTCTCCCTTTTATATCTTCCATGGTGGGGAGAGTTGCATCTTTTCATTAATATTTTTTAATTTTTATCTTGGAAAGGGATACATCCCTTCACTTCCTTAAACCCTTTTTAATAATTAATTTTATGCCTTTTTGTGAATCGCTGCATTAATCAACCTTTCACCAATCCTTTTTAGAATGGCTGAGATTATTATTTTGGACATCGATCTTATTTTTCTTATGGTTGTGATTCCTTTCTTGGCGGGGGCATGACAGTCCGCCCTTCCAAAGATTGCTTGCCCTCAAGCAATGTCAGTTTTGGGTTTGTCATTAAATCAGTTTTGTCAATATGAGGATCCCAAATCAACTTTGGGGTTTTGTAATCCCTAGATTCTCCTTGCAATGTAATTTGCTTTTGCTGTGACACTTTGATATAATTAGGAATTGGAAATTCTAAACCAAGTGATGTTTTCTCTCATTATCTTGGTTATGTCCAACTTTGTACTATAGTGATGTCTTTGAAGTGTTGTTAATGTAATCGCCAAACTGCCAATGTAATCGTTTTAATATCATAAGGTTGATACCATCAGCTAATGTGTGAGGATATTCTTTGGGCTTGTAT